>JANVCJ010106607.1:0-17202 GCA_026413505.1 Epizoanthus ramosus
TCTGCCGTTCTGATATGATTCACCAAACCTGCAAAGCTCGAGCACATGGGTGCGGGGGAGGCACAGCACGAAAAACAGGGGCGAACTGCGGGGGCAGCGCCACAGACAGCAGGGGCTATGCGGGCTACAAAATGCTGCCATACACAAAGTACGGCGCAGAGAAACTGCGGGGGCAGTACCATAGACAGCAGGGGCTATACGGGCTACAAAATGTTGTCATACACGAAGTACGAGGTAGGAAACGTGGAAAGACCCCGGAAGGAAGGAAGGAAAGAAGGAACCCTGTCTAAATTTTTGATATTAGACCTGAATATGATGCTGTCTCGCTTCGCTCGACAGCAATTACTTCCACAGGGTTGCAATTATAGCACCAAGGTGAAGTTTAATTGAGCTAACTGCCATGTTTTTTTAACAAAAACGTCAATGTACTCACTCTAGGAAATTACAACAACAAAAACATTGTTGGCAGACATGTTTAATATCTTGATTACATCTCTCATCTTGCAGGCTCTTAGAGCAATTAATGCACAGCAAAGACAAGTGAGAACTAAGCTTTTCATTATTACCAGTTATGGTACATGTATGTGCATACTATCAAACTATTGATAGCTATACTAAGCAAACCATTTCGGATTTATCGTTCCTTATATTTGCAACTGCTCCAAAGGCAATTGCTACCAGCACACATTAAATATAGAAAGCAAATAATAACAAATACTTGGCAAAGCGTCGTGGTTGAAACTGGGCCTGAAGCCCCTACCCCTAAGGTAGGTATGTTTCAATAGGGAAATACAAGCACTATGCAACAATTTCCAATTACACTAAAATTCTAAGCATCTCCCCCCTCTTCTAATAATTAGACCCCAGTTCAGAAACACAAAATAGTCAGGCTATTAAAGTAGAATAAATAATTATGGTATGTTAGGCTTCATATAATTAATTTTGTACTCTCATATTTATTTATTTACCAGTTATTGAAAAGTCTGACAATACTCTAGAAAAGAAAGAACTCTACAGACTCTGTAAAGAATAGATACTCTTCAAGGGTGTACACTGGGATAGCTCAAAATGATTGAATCAAACTTGCATGCAAATAGGAGTTGAGAGTTCAAAGTACCACACATTTGAACACAAACGTTCATGTACACTCATCAACTCCAAGACACATTGCCCCAAAGAAATTGTGGACAATGTCATGATCATGATTAATACATTAATCAAAAATGCATTAATTTTCTCTTATTAATTTATTTATGTAATGTACTAGATAACTCAGGTACTTTTCTTTAATGACTAATATTATGTTGTTAATAAAAGCATTTAATTTAATTTAATGCTGGAACTACATGTACAGTTTACTCAACCACCTTAATCATCAAGGTTGATAACACAGTTGTTGTACTGTCCAGGCACGAAATCATGTCATGAATAATATGTCCTGGTAATTTATACGTCCTTTTCTATCCGGCTGGCAATCTCCAAGTTGTATCATCTCCTGCTAAAGAACTGGTCTAATATACTGTCATACAACGTGGAGAAGGGACTACGTCCCTGTGGTCTGCTGCCGTCTGAAAAGATGAGTGGATCAGCTGGCTGCCCTGATCCTGTAAGCAATACATAAATAGATGAATAAAATACTACAAAAAATGTATTTTTAAAACTCTAAATGTTTTCATCTACAGTAAACGTCATCTCATGGAATTGGGTACAAGTTTGCACTGTATCAGACCTTCCAACCTCTAGCTCAATTCTAGCAAGAACTAATTTTAGATTTTCATCCAACTCGTTAATTCACTGCTAAATTTAGTAGCTGCAGTAACTTTGAGGTAATAATTTTTACTGACTGCTAAAAGACCAATTTATGATCTCAAGAACTGTACTTGACTGTGTTCTCATTCTCTTTACTCCTTCAATCCTGTTTACACAAAAAACAATTTCACACAAAAAAGAATGAAGATATTCTGAGGAGGAAATTCATTTTTATACCGTCCCTATATTTATGTAATATTTACAAATGAAAATTTCATTGTTTGAATGAACTACATTATTTATTTTGTATCTTAGTTTACAGATTCATCATGAGGCTATAGTAAAGAAACTACAGAAACAATGTAAGTCCACGAAAAGCTTTCAGTCCAGTGCTGATTGATGGAATGGATATATTTCTAATTCATCTTTAGACAATACATGTCTATAAATACCAATAATCAGGGTAATCAGGTTTTTCTGTAGAAATGTTGACAATAACCATTGATGTTTATTAAACCTGAATCCCTCACAACTGTTCTTAAATTATAAAAGAATGGTTACATGTAAAACCAGTTTCACAAATATTTTGATTGAATTGCAATAAAAAAATATTTGCTTAAACTGCATGCAACTCTCTTGAAGGTGCTGTACTGACCTTACCTGTCATGTTTTGGATTTACTTGAGATTGCACCAGATAGCCACAGGATCTACATGTACATACATGTACATATTGGGTATAAAAATGGATCTCTTTGGAATTTTGTTCATTCTTTTTCTGTTGAAATTATCAGCTGGTCTTGGTTTTTGGTCTATAAACTTAGTTAAGTTTACACTCTTACCTTCATTTTTTGACCGTGACCAAGTTTCTTCAAATTCTGCCAGTTTGTCTGAAATTACAAGAGACAATTAAAATTGTTAACTAAACTAAAAGTACTGCTCATGTGAATCACCACAATAACTATTTTCTATTAGCTTCAGCAAGAGCCTGATAATCCCCAGATAGTGGTGACGGGTGGTTATTAATATTATACTGGGGGAGGAGAGGGAAAGAATTTAGCTCTTCCCTTCAAGGGCACCAAGGTGCCTAAGTCATATCCCAAGAAACCCTTTAGTACAGTATGCTTCTGGCATTGTGGTCCTTTATCTATTTCATGTAAATAATTACATGTCTATGTTGTCACTATAGATGTATCTGCACATATTTCAAGGCTGCAATGTGAAGGGTTTAGCCTTTTTAGAGGGATTACCATAATATAGACCTACATGTACTAGACACTGCTGGCACATCAGAATGGAAGAATTCTAAAGTTTTCAAATTTTGTCACCTCCGATTGGTACAGTGGTAATATGGGCACTGGTTTTTAATGCAGGAGGTACAGCTGAGGGACGTCTGACTCCCAGCCTGACCACCAACATTCAGGGTCTCAAAATAATCTCACAATAATCGAGTCTGAGAAGATGCTGCCTTTGCTCTAACATCTGCAAATGGTTAGACCTTCACGTCTTCTCAGATAATGTTAAACCGTAGGCCCTTGGAGACCTTTGTCAATTGGTTTGCAAAACCTATCAAGGCTCTCTGTCCACCTCAGAGTGGGTTAAAGCAATAAACAAATAGAAGCAATAGAATATGATTATTAAGTGTTTTATTCTTCCCCGTAAATAATTTTCATTCTCTCAGGGCCCCTTCTGATAACAGTAATCATGACTGACTGGGTCACCCTGATTAAATAAAGGTTTCAGTTCTGGTTTAAATTTTCTCCAGTTTCCATCATGTGTCAAATTATTTACCTTTATCGATATTGACCAAGTCCTCTCTGGTTTCTTCATTTCCACTGTCATCTATACGGTGAGTAACAGTGTATGTCTGGTCTCCTATTTTCCTTGTTATGGTTACCTGACGTAAAAGCAATGAGTCCGCTAGCAATTTAAAAACTTCTGTTCATCATAACTTCATCTAACTTCTACCACTGATAACAGTATAACACTTGCAGCTGGCATAGCTGGCCCTAGTAGCCAGGATAGTAAATAATGTAGAATTCAGAATTGCAATTCACTTGTTGTATCTTTAGACATATATACAATATGTATAACTGCCGTATTACGTCACAGTTTGTTTACATTTTACAAATTTAAGGAAAACAGGTAAAAAATATTGCAATTTCCTTCCTTTAAGAAAGATAAACCATAATATCGTTTCTTTACATCCTAATTAATTCTAAGAAAGAAATGTCCATGTTACTGTTGCATTGTGGGATTAAAGTGAGGGAAACAGAAAGTAAACAAACCACATTTCAGCCCAGTTTCAACACCAGAAAAGCTATGAAACAAATTTGTTGCTACATTGATGCATGTATTTGTCATCCTATGTTCTTTGTAATTGTACTTTACAAGTTTTCATTTATTTTGTCAATTAATTTTAATTTATTCTGGACTACATGTACTTGTATTTAAACTTAAGCAATACTAAATTAGATATTGATTAAATAAACTAATAAATTTAATGGTCCCACCTCTCAAAGGGTAACCTACTTACCTCTTCATTGCCACTGGAATCTTTTCTTGTAGTCTTACTTTCAGCAACCTGCAAGTTGTCAAAAGAATCACTTTTTAGTCTCACTACAGTCTGACATGAACCAAAAATAAACAGTGATGGCTTACATGTAGACTGATTTCTGAACTCGTACTGTGAGTGAATATTTACAGAACTTAGGATTCTTCCAGCAATACAACCACTGCTGTTTACAATGGTGATAGCAACAACGGCATTTACAATACTGATATCACATACACAAACTTGACAAACTTTACAATAACCACAACATACAACTGGGATTCTCACTTCAAAAATTGAAGCACTAATTAGACAAGTGAATATTTAAATATTGTGAAAGAAGTCTTGAGAATCAAATTCAATGATCTACTGTTTTTCTAACATTCTATTATTTTAAAATTTGCTATAAAATCAATTATAAATACTGACATAAGAAACTGCTATGTACACCAGACATTGTGCTATAATGATAAATATTATATTGAATAATTATGGCATACCAGGCTAAGTTGCATCGCATATATTTTGTATTGCCACATTTTTATACATTGTACTAAATGGTTACCATGCAATGACAGTGAGATGAAAGAATATCAGTACTTCAGGACATGTACAAGCTGAGAACAGACAATTAGCACTATTCAACTCATATCAACAACATGTAACTACAACTCAACAAGTCGACTCACTCCATCGGAGCCTAATACTGTAGTGCTGGAGTAAAATGATGATGACGAGTGATGTGGCATCTCTGGTCTCACTCGTCTCTCACTATCCTGCTGTGATAATATCTGATCCAAGCTCTGGCTTCCTTGCTCAACTTCGCTGTCCAGATCTAATGATACAATCGACATGATCCTCAGTATGATTACAAATTAAAGTTCTGTTAGGGTGGTACATGTAGTGCATGAAAATATGAGCACAGCAAAATCCTATGTGTATTGTTTGTTATTCACATAATTTACTAAGAAGAAGTCAAGGGAAATGATTGACTACAGGTTAAAAAACAAGTTCATTTGCTACAATGTGCTAACAAATTAAAAAGCATGTGAATGTGTACATCACCTGTGTCAGGTTTAGGATGTCTCTCCAGGCTGGGAATGTGTTCAAAGGGCGACCTCCACAGGTCACTGAACTAAATCAGTACAAATTCAAAGTAAAATGGCAATAATTTGTTAGTACATGTATCTATAGAGCTAATAAAAAATCAATTTTCTTTTTTGAAAAAATAAAGGATACAGTGGACCAAGACTATCAAAACATTTTAACAATTACATTAATTTATTTTTATTTAATATTTAATTATAAAATTATTGATTCAGAATTCATTTTTCTTGATGATACAAGTTATAATCTACAAATTATTCTGTCAAAAATTACTAAGTAAACAAGAAAACTAAGATATGATTATATATTCACATAAAAGTGATGAGCAATTGTTACTGTATTGCTCCAACTGTTCAAGGGAAAAATGAACATTATTTTGTAACAGTTGCATCTGCTAGATACACACTACATCCTGATCACTTTTAGATTTAATAGTCTGACAGAAAACAAATACCCCGAGTTCAATGAAAGCAAAACATGTGCCCCCACTTCAATGAGGTTAACTCAGTCAGTAAGATCTCTGACTGCTAATCAGAAGGTCCCGGGTTCAACACTTGGCAAGGCTCTGTGTTGAATTTGGTTGATCTCTTTTGCTGCACTAAATCATTTTTTATCCATTTGATGTAGTTTATTTTACATGTACATACCCAAGAAGATAAGGGACCATGAAATGGGACCATATCCCCTTGATGTCTGTTGGGAACTTCATCCTATAAGACAGTGGAGATGACAGTGTAAAGTTAGCATTGACTTTATTCATTTGACTTTATTAGATAATTTACGTATTTATGTGTTACACGTGTTCCTGGCACTGCAAATAGCATAGCTAATCTAGGTGGGCCAGGATAACTAAATTAAAAGAAAACTGCTAAAATAGAGGTGAATGTTAAAACTAAAACTGGAAAAGAGCAGTGCTAAGATAAAGATAAATATGAGAGTACAGTTACAGGGAAGAGAGACAGACAATTTTGTACTTGTACAAAGGTACTATCGGAACAATAAATGGATTAAATTGACTAAACGCAATTGTACAGCTACTTTAGCTATTAGAAATTCCAGATCAATGTAAGAGTCTTCAGATTCTAGAATGTTAAACAAGATCTTTTGAACAATTTATTTTTCACTTTACCATTGCAGTCTTTCTCTTTTCTTTATGAGTTTGTGCTCTACAAATTATATTTTGTCTTCTGAGCTTGTTTAGTAGTTTTCAAACTTTGTCCACCCTCCTCTGACACACAAAATCAAATGGTTGTCCTCTATTTCTCTGGCCTGAAAATCTCTGGCTCGTGTTTCTCCATCCTCTCTTCCTCAACTGTATACCAGTACTTGTATACATTTGTATCTGTGTGCGTGTTGTATAGTCGTACATGTGTTTTACATTCTACTTATATTTACAAGCCAAAAGGTTTAAAAAGATTCTGTTTGAATTTCAGATTCTGACAGTCGTAAGGAAAAGAAGAAAGAATCAAAGCAAAAACCTGAAGAAACCAAAGTACAGAAACCCAAGCGTCTTCCTCCTGCAGATTTCAAGGTTGGTGTAAGCCATGTGTGATAGTGATTTTGTATTGGGCTGTTAGACAAGTTCTCAACTATTTCTAAGCACAGTTCTTCAAAAAAAGTTCCATAATTTTATTTATAAAAGATGCAAGGGGTTAGTATAACATTGTGAATTTTACCACATGTAAACCAAGCTTGTGCATAGAAATAATTTATGATTTTTAATACATATCAATACATTTGTATGGGTACATGCATATAGTGATATGATACTTTATTGAAGATCTGGGTGCTAATTTAAAATATATGAAGTGCAGGTGGCAGGTTGTTCCAGAGTTTAGGCAGAGCAGACTGGAAGGCTCTGCCACCAAGAGTGACAGGTCTTGGGTTTTAAGAGGCTTCATACACTCATACACTTCATACAGCTTCATTCCTAACCAAATTTCCCTCAAAATGTGTTGTTGTAACTAGTCAATAATTATATGTACATGGTTGATTAAAAAGGTTTCCAGTGATTTTCCACTACAAATATACTGGCAAAAGAGCCGTGTGCTGTATTAACTGCAATTTCAAGTACTGTGGAAAAAAGTTTTTAACCTAAAAATCTTGTCTTGACTTTGAATTAAAGTTGTCTTGTCTTCGTTCTTTGCAGCCTTCTAAAGTGACTGATTCATTAAAGTCATTGAGAGATTTTGAAGCTGAGCTGACATTAAAGGAATCCCAGTTGAATTCATTGAGAATCGATGCTTCAGATGCTGAGATCATT
Source organism: Epizoanthus ramosus (assembly GCA_026413505.1). NCBI lineage: Eukaryota > Metazoa > Cnidaria > Anthozoa > Zoantharia > Epizoanthidae > Epizoanthus > Epizoanthus ramosus. Next base: position 7,672 of record JANVCJ010106607.1, read on the forward strand.
GGTCACCTGAAAGGTAACAGTAAATAGAAAATGTATTGTATGAGGCATTTCTGATGTGAGAATTTGATAAGGAAACCGTTTCCCCATAATTATACGGATGTTAAACATTGTTTAATTCTAATGGTAATCAAGTTGTATACAGTTGCAATTTTTCACAATAATGAATTGCAAGGGAAAGTGAGTTCTGGTGAAGTCCTTTGCTCAGCATATGTCTGCAAATATTTACAATACAGGAAAAGCTTTTTTGTGTTAACCTTAGGATGGCAAAGGTATTTTCATAACAAATTAGCCCAAGTTGGGGGGAGGGGGGCACAATAGTAAATGGATTAGTAATAATTTTTGCTTGAAAGTTGGTACACATATTTAGTGACATCTCTAGTTTAATAAAATGGTATTTGTGGGATTAGCAAATGCTTGCCATGGTAACTAGAAGTGTAAAACAATGATACCATTTGACCGAAATCTTTAAAATTTGCAAGTATTAATTTTTTTCAGAATTTTTTCAATACAAGCAGAAAAAATAAAAACACTTTGGAAAGTAAATCGATAGAAACACATGAAAACAACCCAAAAAGTTAAAACCAGGTTTTTAATGATAATTTTGACTTCTTAAACAGACCTTAATTTACATAATTAATTATGTATAAATTATAGATTGTGACATCTAATTATGTCAAATGATGTATCATTTATTAGGCTACAACTGCCAAGTGTTTCATGGCATTTGCTCTAAAGAAAAAATAGGTACAAACATTTTAGGGGGGGGGGGTCAATTTGACCCCGTTTGAAGGTTGAATGTCATTTTAACAGGCTCTTTGAGTTGTTCCAAAAACAAATTTTACACCAGTTGTATCATTACATTTTGTCATGAAGACTGATCATTGCAGCATTTTTATGTTGTACAGATCGTGCTGGTAGTACTAAGTTTTGGCAGGAGTATGAAGAGGCAAGCCACAAACTAGAGGAATTCTGCCAAACACTGGTGAAAGAACAGGAACAGAGGAAGGAGATGGTTACACTGCTACAAGATGGGGAAGCTTTCTTTGATGTGGCATTTGGGGAAGTCAAAGTGATAGTAAATGTAGGTCATCTGCTTTGTTACATCTATCTGTATTAACAGTATTACAACAGAAACCAGGTCATGTTGAGGTGACTGACTGAAAGAAACAAATCGTAATACATTCCAGTGAAAATGAACAATTCCCATAGTTTGTCTTCAACAGATTCAACAGATTTTTTATTTCCACAAACAAATATCACAAACTCCAATATATCGTTAAAAGTCATGTTGTGATTGGCTGTTCTGTTGCAAGTGACCCCAGTTTGTGTAGACTCTGCACTAGTTATTAGTGTAATAAAAATGTTTATCATATGAAAATCCATGCAGTGTTGATGAAAGGCATATCTTTGTACATATATAGAATTTCATTGATTATGTTATGCTTTTTTTTAATAAAGTCAGCTGATTTTTTTTTCGCCTGGCTCAGAAGTTTGTTTTTCTTATGGATTTTTACATGATTTTCTTGTGCACTGGTTCAGAAGTTTTTTTTTTCTTTTGGATTTTCATATGATAAAAAGAAGAAAGATATTATTATTCCACAAATGTGTACACTTTAAATATGAGATACACATGGCATCCAGCAAGTGCGAGTAGATTAATATAATGTTGTTAACCACATAGATCATTAGATGTAAGTATTTCAGATGATTTCATTTGTGCAGTGGAAATATCAGCTAAATCTTCACATTTTGCAATTTTCCAAATCAAAATATATTGTTTCGCTAGACAATAACAATAATTTATTTCATGTCGATAACGTAGGGAGTGGTTGCCCAGTTTCCCAAGTTAGAAATGCTCGACTAAATGGAATGCTGAACTGATGACTAGAGAAACAGCACAATGGCATGGAAACTTAACCACTCACATGCTTGCTTGCATTTGAGTAATGGCATGAAAATTGACCTGTGTTTCCTGATCTCACATCACTTGCAGCCTGAATTAATTTATTTAATAGTAAGTTGTTCTCAGACACAGGAATCTTTAAAACTATGCAAATAACGAGTACAGTAATTAGGTCTTCCTTCTACAGACTGTGTAGCTGAGTGTGTAAGCTCTCTTTAGTAACATATATTGCACTTTCACTTTGATCATAGGCCTACAAGACATTTGGCAGCAGACTGAACTCACTTAAGAAAAAGTTAGATACAAAAATCAACAAGTTGGCGGTGAAAGAAGCTGAAAGAGCTAAAACTGGACCAGTGTCGGCTCCCACAGGATCCTTCCTGTCCACTGGGCTGCCGTTAATGATGGCTGATTCAGCGACTTCATCTCCGACACAGACCCCAACTAGGTAGGCATTCGCCAGATTAGAAATCAATGTAGGATGAGGCCCTCCCCCCCAAACAATCCCAGAAGTAGTTCTGTGGTGATAAATGTGGAATAAGTTATGATAAGATAAAGCAGCAGTCATTTACTTCTCATACAATGTATGTAAGGGGCTTTGATATTGTGGGGTTTACCATCTTGGGAAGGTAAATTAAAGCATGTTGCAGTAATAAAACAGAGAAACTGTACCTTGCTACTACCTGTACTAAATACTTCCTACCCTACTTTCTGGGATTGTTCAGCGAGGTACATGTAGATTGTAGCCCCTTTTTTCATTTTTAAACGAACAAAATTATTCTGCCTGGTAACTTGATGTAAGTAGTACTTATTTATAAGACACCGTAAATGCAGAAGTTGTTTTATAGCCTAGTTAGCTAACTGAGCTTGTTTTCTTGTGACTACAAGTAATTTGTGTGGATCTCAACTAAAGCAGAAAAACTTGAATGGCCTCAAAGTGTAACTTACCAGTAGAATAACAGTGAAAGGTGGACAGCTATCACTTCCCAATATTAGTTACCCTTTCCACCAATCAATGGAAAAACTTCATGAATATAAACATTGAACAGGAGTTTGAGGGTCTAGAAATGTGGAAAGTTTCTTTGTTTAAGTGGGTGAATAGTTTTAGCTGGGATTGTTGTGTCAGTGAGCTTGATCAGTTGCTGTTGTGCTGTTGCAGGAAAGAAGATGTGGTTGACGTGAAAGAGAAGGACACGACAGTGGACAACATTGAAGTATCGGATATGGACATTGAAGATGACTCTGATTCTGAAAAGCCGGATAACAGTGACACCCCAGCCACACAGTCAAGCGAGGATAATACTCCTAGCCACACCTCTACTAACTCAGATATCAAGGTGAGACAGAGCTCAGATCCCAAGAATAGATGTAATTCACATGTTAATGGAACGTATGCACTGATTTCTGAGAATAGTGACAGCAAGTCAAGGCTTTGTGCCAGGTTTTCATCAATTGCTGTACTCTTCACACCTAAACTCAACTTGACATCATTGTTCTGGGGAACTGGGCTATTGAAGCCACACTTGCATAGACTCTCCTGACCTTTGACTTTCCATGTTACGTTGCATCAGTTAATTGCCAATGTTGTATCAGTGGATGGGTCCCAGTCCTTTTGTAACAAACGCGTGCCATAACTCCGTTGAAAGTAATGATCACCAAAAAAGTTACAGTTTTAGACATCAGTGTTTAGTCTCAGACTGAATTTGCGAGAGTTAACATCTCTGCATCATACATACATGAAGTAGTGAAAATGTTTCATTTTGTTGTTAACAGGCCTCTTCAGTTGATGTAACACCAAGTACTTCAACATTGGTAGCCACCGCCATCACAGTTACCACTGTTGTTGCCAACACTACCACTGGAACTGCTCCCACCTTTGGACTGGCTCCCACTACCACAACTGTCTCCACAACTGTCGGTGGGGCCCAGGCCATTGCTACACCAGCACTTGTACCCAGTCAGGCTACATTACTAGCTGCAGGCCGACCAGGCTTAGTTCCTCCTCCCATGCCGCCAGCCTTCATGGGACTTGGAATGCCAGTCCGGTTACCACTAGCTGGATTTGGGATGCCACAGATGGTTCCTGTGCCAGCTGCCCTCCAGAATGGTCCAAGACCTATGCTTGTTGCTGGATCAGGGCTAACTGGATTGCCATACCAGGGACACATTGGTCAACTACCAGTAACTGTAGCAGGACCCAACACTATACAAAGTTTCTTACCATCAACCCTTTCAAGACTTCCAGACCAATTTGGAACACTTCAAACCCAAGTGGGTTTGGTGGGAAACTTGGGAACTGTAACTGCAACTACAACAACACCAGCATTAGCATCTCTAATAACCACCGCTACACAGGCCATACCTGGACAAGCAGTGTCTTCAAAGGATAAGAAAGAGGAAATGCTGTATAGTCCCACACGTTGTGAACATTCACCACAATCTGACGACTCTGCTCCATCTCCTGAAGGATCTCCCGAGTTAAATCTTGATGATGTTGTAGCATCAACTTCCCAAACCAAAAACACCAAATTGAATGGTTTTCAGACCAACCAATCCTTCCTTGCTAACATACCATCGTCTGATGTGAAGGACGCTGTGAAGAGTGGTCCATCCACTAGTGCAGTGGTTCCAGAAAGTGCATCGTCCACTCCTGGAAGGGAATCAGAAACGTCTGGCAACTCGACACCAGGACAAGCTCAGCAGGTCGGTATAATCCCATATTTGGAAGTAACTAAAACGTAAATGTTTTAAAAACTACTAGTTAGTTTTAACCCTATCTGGGCTGGGCTTTTTTTTCAAGAAGGCTTGGAGAGGGGGCAAATCACCTCTATAAACAAATCCAAGCTTAAACATGAAACTTTTAGAAAAAGTTACATTTGACAAAAGTGCCAATCATAAACATAGCTTCCATGCCAACAGAGTTGCCTTTATTGCTGTTTACCTTTGTCCCGCAATGCTTTGTGAGTAATGGTCAACGTTCTCTGTTATTTTATTCTTTGTTGATCCTCTTCAGTGTGTGATAACTGACTGGTTTGTTTCTATTGTTTATGTTTAGGAGGGGAAGTCAGTGTCAGCAGTTGACATTCTAGCAAAACTTCTCAGCAGAGGTCGCCAACTAAAAGAACAAGCAGTGACAAACACGCCACCTAGACTGGACACACCTCCTTCTGTTACCCCACCACGGGGGCAGCCTGTGGAAGCACAAACTGCACAGGGCACCAACGGCAATCAGAAAAAGCCTTTGCTGTCTATTATTGACTCTCTTTTCCCCAAACTTAGTGACTCCCTTAAGACATTGAAACAAAAGGAACAGCATGTTCAAAGTAAGGAGCAGGTTACTGAGTCACCACAGCTTTTGGATGATGGTTCCCTTGTCGTGGATACTGCCCCTGAAAAGCCAGATCCCCCAACACAGAAGTTATCAGACAATAGTCTGACCAAACCCTCAATGGAGCAACAGTTCCAGCACAAGGGTATACTTCGAGGTGCTGGAAGCTGTGATAAGCCATCACAACCCAGATCCCAGTTTGGAGGCCATACTCAAGCAGGTCGTCCTACCCAAATAAATTCTGGATCAAGCCTGGAAACAAACATGAAGGAAATACCAGTTACAGAAAAGGGACTGGTACCTGGGCCCAATGCAAGTCGTGACAGGCCACCAAGCCAGGTGGAGCTGGATAGACTTAAAGCAAGAAGGCTCTCTGAGGAGTCTGCAACAGACAGATCTCCAAGGCCACCATTTGGAAGACATTCTCCAAGGGCTTTACATGCAGAAGGTCCCTCACGAAGAGCTTCAAGGGAAGATGCACAACATGTCCAGAATCAGAGGTCACCTTTTGGAAAACCACTTACTGAAATACAGGAAGGAATACCAATGGAAAAGCACTCTCCACGGGGTGGGCAACCCGAGGTATCCCCTGTTGTAGATAACTTGCCAAATGAACAGCAGAGTAAAAGTCCTTTTGGAGAAGCAAGTAAAGACCATTCACAGCGACAAGAACGAAAAGGTCCCCCAATCACACCAGTCGAGGGTAAAATCCCATTGGCCAGTCAATCGGGAACATTTGGATATACCAAGCAAGATCCCACTGTGGCATCTGATTTTGGTATAGAACCACGTTCCCCAGAACCAGTCCAAGTAACCTTCCCAGTTAGACCTCCTATGAGACCAAGAGGACCTGGACAGGATTTCATGAGATTAAGAGGACCTCTGCCTGGACCTGGACCAGATTCCTTTGGCCAACAGCCACGTCCTCAACGAGAAGCTTCGTTTCCAGGTGTCATAAGGGAAAGAGAAATAATGCATCCAAATTTTGAGCAAAGAAACGAATTTTGGAGGGATCAGCATGTTTCGCGAGAATTTCCGTTTCCCCCAGAACGTTTTCAGCATCCTCACCCAGGCCATTTCCCAAGAGGTCCAGACGAGCGCCACCCACAGCCTAAAGGACCAGAGGAACATCAGGCTTCTAGTGGCGCATTTCCACGAGGGCCTGAGGAACAACTTTCACAGCCTGGGCCCTTTCCAAGAAGCCCCAAGGAACATCGTTCACAGGCTGGGCCCTTTCCAAGAGTTCCTGAGGAACATCGTTTACAACCTGGGACCTTTCCACGAGGCCCCGAGGAACATCATTCAGATCCTGGGACCTTTCCAAGAGGTCCTGAGGAACCTCGTTCACAGCCTAGGCCCTTTCCAAGAGGTCCTGAGGAACATCATTCACAACCTGGGCCCTTCCCAAGAGGTCCTGATGAAGCTCGGGTACAGCCTGGGCCTTTTCCAAGAGGTCCTGAGGAACATCGTTCACACCCCAGGCCCTTTCCAAGAGGCCCTGAGGAACATCATCCACGGACTGGGCCCTTTCCAAGAGGTCCTGAGGAACATCGTTCACAGCCTGGGCCCTTTCCAAGAGGTCCTGAGGAACATCGTCCACAGCCTGGGCCTTTTCCAAGAGGTCCAGAGGAACATCGTCCACAGCCTGGGCCCTTTCCAAGAGGTCCAGAGGAGCATCGTTCACAGCCAGGTCCATTTCCAAGAGGTCCAGAGGAACAACACCCACGTGATAAACAAAGAAGTCCTGAACTAAGGTCTCAAAATCCTATGGACTTCAGAAATGATAACCCATCTTCTTGGACTTCTTTTGAAGGTGGTAGACAGTCACCTCCTCGCGCTATAGATCAGGAACAAAGACAGGCTAATATATTCCCAGATAGACCTTTTGACCCTCGTGTGCCAAACGAGCGACAAAGACCCGTGTTTCAAAGTTTTGGTGATAAGAGTGAACTAGCACAACGTGATTTAATGATGAAACGCCCTGGGCCTCCTATTCGCTTTCCTGGGCCACCGCCACACAAACGGCCATTTCCATTTTGATACATAACTATAATATTTCCCAGGATTGGGTGGGCTAGAGAATCAGATTACAGGGTTCATACGGTCATGGAATTTGAAAATGCCTTTTCCAGGCCAGAAAAAGGCATCCTATTTAGGAAAATGGCCATAGGTCACAGAAAAGTTATGGAATTATAGATTTGTTTGATTTGTTTCTGTTTAAAAATCTTAACAGTATGTCGCAGAATAAATAGGCAGATGCTGATTCTTGTTCTTTATAAGTTGTGGGAAATGATATGAATTCATGACAAGGTCACGGAATTTGATTCCTAAGTTTCTGTGTGAACCCTGCAGCACTTGTCATGTCAGAAATCTTCCCTCGAGTTGATGACACTACTTCACCTTGTTCTACTCTAGGGACCTTGCTGTGTGAAGTTGTGTATCACCGTATTTCTGTTAGAAATAGCAACATCTAATCAAATATGCAACGCATTTCAATGATAATAGTTGAGAAACCAAAACAGAACAAGCTATTTTCGATCTGACCGAGCGTATGGGATGGCACAGATCGAAGCAAATTACGAATCTATAAACTTGATTTGTAATACACCTGGTCAGAATCGTGAGTTACATACACATCTTGTATGGTTTTGGCCATTTAATTTCGCTTTATTATTCAAAATTTCTTGCCGTCCATTACTTGTGGCAGTTTCTTCTTATTCGTATGGTGGATTATAGTTACGAAAGTACGATAAACCGTCATGACTACTCTCCTTTACCCCTTTCACTGTCTAACACGTCCGACGGAAACTGTTTGCGAAGGTATTTCCATATCGATGTTTTCAGGTAGACACGACGCTAACAGTGACAAACATTACGTATTGAGCACTAGAATTTGTTCTATCTTTAGACGTTACGTTTTGTTTGCAGCCCGTCGCAAATCGTTTGCGTTGGTTTGTGACGTGTTATCTCTCGTCCGCCAAAGTTACGAATTTGTACAAAGTAAGAAAGAAATATTGTTACAATATTCTGCTGAATGCAAGTTAGTACCCTAAAGTGTCCTGGTAGAAGACTGTTTTGGGGATAACAGCCTTTACAGTTATGAAACAGTTGTATGGTCAACAAGACAAGAAACGATAAAGGGATTATATATTGGTGTCTTGGAAAAACAAACAACAGCTGCAATCGGTTTTAAGCTATTAATCAACGACTTTCTTTGTTCTTTCTACCACATCAACATGTCATTTTTAGATTTCGTTTGATTTGTGGTGAAGTCGGCATATCGTAAAATACCAGAAATAGTTGTGACGTATAGCCACAGCCACAGCTCACTTGAAATTTCCTGTCAACAGAACTGATGTGATTGTACATTTCAAAGTTGAGGAGCAGAGTTGTTTTTAAATTTGAAGGAGTCTTGATACTAGTATTCGATAATCACAGTTATTGTGTCCGCAGAACCCCCACTCTCCAGTATAACGGAGAACGCAGACTGGGAAATTAAGATCTTCACATTCACATGGCAGATGACGAATTTACAGCAGCGTCCGTATATTTTACTTTGGTTCAAGACATCGAGAAAATGGCTGCTTTTAATGTCTGTTAAAGCTATGCTGGTGGTGAAGGGTTCTAAGGTATTAAGTTAGATTTGTTAACATTTGTCGAGTTTATGTCGGTGGTGAAGGTTTTCTGGTTTAGGTGTTGAGTTAGATCTGTTAACGTTTGTTTAATTTATGTCGGTGGTGAAGGTTTCCTGGTTTTTGAGGTGTTATGTTAGATAATAATAATAATAATAATAATAGCAACACAGATATGTTAACATTTGTTGTATTTATGTCGGTGGTGAAAGTTTCCTGGTTTCGAAGGTGTTAAGTTAGATCAGTTAACATTTGTTGAATTTATGGCGGTGGTGAAAGTTTCGTGGTTTCGAAGGAGTTAAGTTAGATCTGTTAACATTTGTTGAATTTATGGCGGTGGTGAAAGTTTCCTGGTTTCGAAGGAGTTAAGTTAGATCTGTTAACTTTTGTTGAATTTATGGCGGTGGTGAAAGTTTCCCGGTTTCTAAGGTGTTAATTAAGTTAGATCTGTTAACATTTGTTGAATTTATGTCGGTGGTGAAAGTTTCCTGGTTTCGAGGGTGTCGAGTTCGATATGTTAACATTTGTTGAATCTATGTCGGATTTCCCCGTTTCTGAGGTGTTATTTTAAAGCTTGGCAGGACTTGCGTTCAATACACCATTTTTCTAATGCAAAATTTCACTAGATCCAGTCCTTCGTGGGGGCAAAATGCGATGTTTTTGTTGAA
>JANVCJ010106718.1:0-17202 GCA_026413505.1 Epizoanthus ramosus
CATACACATACACATACACATACACATACACATACACATACACATACACATACACATACACACACACACACACACACGCACACACACACATAGAGTACGTGCAAATAACGTACAACATCCATAAATGTTAACTTACCTCTGCCGTCATATGCCACAGACAGAATGCGGAACAGTTGTGTAATAAGATCATATGGTAGTAAATCCACCCTACAAACCATCGAGAAATAACAGTATTCCACATCCTAACCACAAAGACCTCATTTACATACAAACAATCTGACATCTGGATTCTTGATAATCAAATTAGTGCAATCTTATAACAAATAACAAAAACTGTTCTATAATAATTCAAGTAAACTTCAGACATACTTGGTGTGTGAAAAGCAATATGTGACTATTATACTATAGATCTAAGTGGGAATATCTCCTAAAGTGTTCTAATGCTTTATCTTACCAGATGAACATAATATAATGCGTGGGATCACACTAGAGGTCGTAAGTACGATTCAGTGAACTTTCTTTGGAGTGTGAATGGTAACATATCATACCTTAGATCTACTCCGTTGCCGTAGGAATATCTCCTAAAGTGTTCTAATGCCTTATCTTACCAGATGAGCATAATATAATACGTGGGATCACACTGGAGGTCGTAAGTATGGATTAGTAAACTTCAGGTCTACATACTTGGTGTGCATGTGAAAAACAATATGTGACTATTATACTATAGATCTACGTAGGAATATCTCCTAAAGTGTTCCAATGCCTTATCTTACCAGATGAGCATAATATAATACGTGGGATCACACTAGAGGTTGTAAGTACACTTGGCTAAAATGTGTACTCGCCTCACAGGTTATGTTGCTACAAACCAACCTAATAGTTAGCTATAATTACATTGTACCTCAAATCGTCCTTGAAGGGGTCACTGTTAGCCGTGCTGGTCCGTAGAGCCAGCTCTACTAAAGTCTCTAGACGGGACGGCATGATATCTGAGTGAACAAGTTAAGGTTCATACAATATATATATATCCATTGGGTGATTGCAGCTGTAGTGAAGCTATCAAAATGTCGCCTGATTCCATTTCTTGTAGGTTTGATATCAAAGAAGAATTTCAAACGTGACTTAGAAGAACACAGCACATAATTTGTTATAGTACTATACTGTGCTATAATCTTAGCTGGATTAGCATTACTAGAATTGAAATTAACCAAGGGTTCTACTTGCATTCTCTCCTTAACTATTAATAGTTACACGATACTTAAACTAATTAATTGCCATCTTGGATTATAAGACAAAGATGTTCTTTGGTCTAGCTATTCGCACTGACACAGTTTGTAATTTGCAAATCTAACCTACATCCTGTTAAATCAGCAAACGTTTTTTACACACTACTGTTCTCGAGTCGTATTCTTCACATTCAGGATCAAAGTTCCGCTTTTGAAGGATACCATCCATGTTCTTCTTCATTTCATCTTCCGAGAGATCCATAAACTGTACAAAGAAGTCTCCAAGGTCCATGAGAAAGTAATGTTTGATAGACCTGCCAGGTAACTCAGGGGCATGGTTAGACATTCACAAACAGATATGCAAACGTGTGTCCAAATATATTGAAAACTGAATAAAGGTTACCTTTGTTACACCATCTTACACTAAATTATAGAACATTTGATATCACAATCTGTGGAAACCCCTGAACACCGACTGAACTGCATCCAGCATTGTTCTCATATGAGTGTCCATCCATACACAAATATCTGAGTCCGATTATATTTTCTACAATTCACTTGTTCTACTGGTTGTAATCATTTTTATCAATATTATCCTATCATAGTATATGTACACACAATCAGTATATGATCGAAGCACTGCTTATTTGAGTTCAGAGATGTGCCTGAAAACCCTTGTACTCATCCCTTATGTAAAATCAGTTTGTTCGTAATTGAAGAAACACATAAACAGCAGACCTGAGTCTCGCCATCAGTTCTTTCTCATCCATCATCAAGTCAAGAAGTGTCTTGCTGGCATAGTTGTAAGCCTTCTCTATCTTCTCTACATACTCCCTCTCTCGGAGAGTGTAAATGATCTCCTCTGCATCTGGGCACTGTACATTACGACCTGAAAAAGTGGAATCAGGGAATGTTATGTCTTAATGTAGAAACAAAACGTTTACAGCTAGGCAACCTAATAGGTTTCAAGTGAGCATGCATAGATTCATATCAGATACAACAACAATAACATAAATAATAATATTAAGAAGAAGAGAACAACAACAACAACAACAACAACATCATCATCATCAACAACAACAACAATGACTTTTATTTATTATGGCATGGGGAGATTGAAGGGGATGGTTCAAATGGGTATGACATATTACCTATTCTAACACTTCATGTAACTTTTTAATTATAGTTTGTATTACACGTCCATGTTTTAACGAGTTTTGTAAAGCTCCTAGGTGATACCTGTATAAATAAAGTATTGTATTGTATTGTATTGTATTGTATTGTATTGGATTGGATTGGATTGTGTTGTGTTGTGTTGTGTTGTGTTGTATTGTATTGTATTGTATTGTATTGTATTGTATTGTATTGTATTGTACTGTACTGTACTGTACTGTATTGTATTGTATTGTATTGTATTGTATTGTATTGATTGTATTGTATTACATTGCATTGCATTGCATTGTATTATATTCTATAAGGTCCAAATATTTGTGGTCATCAACGAAAAAAATACATTAAAAGTAACTTGGTAGTCTACCTAACAAATAAACATTTGGGTATATGATAAAACAAATGCTTGTTCAATGAACGGGCCAGTTACCTGTTTCATAATCTTTATCAAAGTGTCGCGCGGTACGTGTTGAAAAAGTGTTTGTCCGGCTGGCATAGTGATAAAGAAGGCAACAACAAGGTCCATCTTCCTTTCTTTGGGATATCCTCGAAGGACAACCACGTTAGCTGAAGTGAATCCCAAGCTGTCGACAACCACCCTAGAAATAACGTAGGCAGTTGCATTATATATCTTTTTGCAAAAATCCCAAAATGATGAAAGGTGTTAACATGAGGGAAAGAAGTAAGTCGACGTTTTAATATTTTGCTTATCTTGCAGCAATACCTTCACATACATGCATACATACATACATAGTCTGAAAATCGCTCCGAGCGTGAAACTATAGTCACATTTTATATTTTACATTTTACAATTTTAACTCTTAATATTTTACATACATACATACATACATACACTAACTTTATTTACTCTGGAATTTACTTTATTTACCTTCAGTAACAATACCAAACGTAATGGTTTACATTTACTGGACAAATAAAGTTATTACTCGGGCAGTTTACTGATAGTATTCATTCTTTGAACTAATGCACTTGTTCGACTCATTTTTAAATCAAATCCTTTCAAACATAGAACATATACACAGGACTGCTAAGAAATAAGAATATGTTTGCGAGGTTGTAAGGTTAGCAACTAGTTTTAGAGATTCCCCAAAAAACTCGCTAAATTCATTAAAATTAGTTATCGCAAACTATAGTTGTCTAAAACGAGCTCCCTCAGTGAGTTTCTGTCACTTACCTTCGTGTTCGCGCTTCGTACCCACAATCCTGTTTGTTCGCTTCACAGAAACCACTCACTACCTTGGCCACAGCTTGCTTGAACTTGAGGTGCAACTGGGACTTCCACTGCAGTAAACACATTGGCATGAGTTAGTACGTATATACCGACTTTGGTATGTACCACTAAACAATTAACCATAATAAAAAAGATAGCAACTGGTACATTTACCCATAATTCTTAGCGCACGAAAACTCTAAAACACTCATAGAAATGCACTGAAAAGTTCCAAAAACATCAAACCTAACATTCACAGTGTTTTTGGTAGAGGACGAATTTCGCAAAACTATGTGGCTTCCTGTGTGCCTATTCGTTGTGTTAGGTTCGCAAGGTATTGTGGTTGAATGTACAGCCGCCATCTTTTTTATTATGGTCAACTGCTGATCACAAGTAGATCTCAACTACTCAGTTTAGGAGGGTGTCAATGGGGTTATTCGTCAATCGTCAACCATCAACTCCCCCATCGAGATCCTAATGATTGTTTTTTGGCATATGATCTAAAATCAATTTTAGCTCAAAATTTTGCATAGTTAGAGGCATGTAACTTTTACTTCGAACATTGTGAAAAAATAATTCACGATAAATGTGTTGGTATTCCGTATAGTCAGTGTTCTACGACCGTACTAGAAACAATCATACTAACTTCAGAATAAACAGTTGGGATTGAAATGAGGAAACTATGTCTCTTTACATAACAGGAAAGAAAGAAAGAACAAAATGAGAGAATCAAGACAAGAATCAAGATAGTTGGCGGTAAGTTGATGGATGATTGAAATATCGACATATTTAGATGGGATTGGAACTTATTTTCGTTTAGTATTCGAATTCAAAGTCCCGACAGTTGATGTTCTTACCTCACTAATGATGGTGCCCTTGACTGTAATTAGAACCGAGGCTTGTATTTCATTACTGATGACTGTATTGTAATAAGTAGTTGGGTCTATATGCGGCTGCGCAGTAACTTCTGGTGCATCGGTGGGAGGTGCCTCAGCTATTGTATAACAGACGAATGAAATAGCCCATCAACACAACATGTCTTCCATTTTTTTAGTGTTACCAGTACGAGGGTAACACTCAGCAATTGTAATACATGTCGCAGAAGATATATAAAGTATTTTTATAATTTCTCTATATTCTAATCAGTAAGCAGTAATGCCTGCCTACATCTTCGAAAATGTTAATCTGTTAGTCTCAACACAATTCTACTGGCTATCATAATTCAAAGGGGTGGTGGCCAAATCTGCTGATGTTATGAAGCAACGTTACGTTCGTTTTTATTTTTCAGGGACAGCCACATCCGCGAGCTAAAATATTGTCAATGGCTTCTCCTACAGGGCGATATTTGCTGATAATACTTTTAGAAACTTTGAATTTCGTTTGTGATTAAATGAATCACATAAGAAGAAAGAGCACATCAAACCGAACTAGTTAATTTACAAAGTTCTATGTCTATATCCAAAAGTAAGGAGAAGAATTCTACATCGGAAGTTGGGTAAAGATATAAGCAAAGCTATGTCATTTTTGGAAGTGTTATAAGTTCTTGCTTAGAATGTTTAAGGAATTGAGTTGCAGAATACTCGGCCTTCAAATAAGTCAGCAAAACGTAGTAACATAGCTAATTTGCAAACACAGTTTGATCGATAGTGCATAACGGTAATATAAATGACTATCTACAACAATATATATTCAATGATTTGCCACAAATCGACTTACCGACACACTGTTGGTTTTCCATTCTAAACCCGTCATAACAGCCGCACCTGTACGACCCTGGTGTGTTGACACACGTTTTGGGATAGCCGTCACAGTTCCCGCTCATTGGGCCAACACACTCGTCAATATCTACACAATATAATAGTTGATTATTACCGCATGATTAAACGCCCCTCTATTACAATTCCTCCACCACATACATACATACATACATACATAAATACATTCCTTTTTTTATTAGTTATCCTAAGAAGGCTTTTCGTAACTAATATACAAGTTAAAATATTGGACACTTAAAAAAGCTATTTACAATCTTTTAAAAACTATAAAGTATACAATTAATAGATAAGATTTACCATTTACAGCTTGGTAATCGCTACAACAATGCAAGTGTGTTACAATTTCCATCTAAAACTAGTCAAACAGTTGCTTCTTCAGGCAGTGTTTAAAATTTCTTTAAAAGTTTTAAATGGTGACAGACCGTTTAAGAAAGGGGCAGAGAGAGTTCCATATTGATATGGCACGATAACTGAAAAACTTCTGGCCTGTTTCAATCCTGCATTTGGGGATTTGAATATCATTAGATCGCCTGGTTATACGCCCACTAACAAGTTCACGTTAGTTTGCAAAAATACTGGGATAGGTAAGGAGGAGCGAGTCCATTGATACATTTATATGCCATTACTGCATCGTGTAAGTAGATTTCTTTTGTCACTGGCAGCCACACCTGAATAAGCATCCACACCCTTTCTTAACTACAGTAAGAAACAGTAAGAAAAAATGAACAGCAATAGATAGCTAGTAAGAAACACCGTCAGTCTACACCAAATATAACTTTACAGCAGGCCAGACTAAAATGTTTGTCTTTATCGTTATTTCCTTGAAATTTTGTCTTCAAAGCTAAAGATTTATCATGTGAATAAACGGCATACTCCGAGTCAAAATTGCAAATTTTTGTTAATCCCCTATATCCTCACATCCTATTTCATAGATCAGCTTTGGGAATGCAGTATTTATTTAATATCATTGAGCAGTATATCTCAACAAGAATAGCGGGATAAATACGTATTTGTGTTCATTTCGACGATATTTTTATTCTGGAATGCTTGGAATGCATTCTGCTTGTTTTGCTTCAGAGCACAGTATCAACAGCACAAGACAACAATTTTTATTCTGGAATAAGAAATTCTAAATACTCAGTTGCAAACGAAAGCACCCCGCGCCGGTTTAGTATATCCACGCTTGAATGATGCACAATGAGAAACGTTTTCTTTGCAGGCGGATTTCTACTTTTCAATTCTCTGAGAATTAAACGTTTGTATCGAACATCCAGTCAGACTTTAAACTCATGAATACCAATAGTTAATAATGATTAATAATTATAAATAATTAACAATAATAGAATCCTCTTAAAGAGGATGTACGATTAAAATGAAGTGGTACTAATAATTAAGTTCCGTTTCGCTTCCTAATTTAAAATGATTATTTAGCAATGTAGCACAATCATTGTTAGAACTATGTGATCTAACCTTCACACGTGACGCCATCGTCAGCAAGCTGGTAACCAGACCTGCAGGAACACTCGTGACCTCCATTGGTGTTCAAACACACCTGAGTACACTTATGGCGGCCTCGAGAGCACTCGTCAATATCTTTAAAGAATGTTACGTAATATTAGTTTTTGGATGAGAAGTTAATCACAAATCTATCACCGACGATTATTTCTTAGGATTGAAGGTTGAGGGCTGAAAAAATAGCTTCTGAAAAAATGAAAAATGAAATCAATTCCAGTGTACCTTTGCATGTTGTCCCATCTTGCTGCAACTCATAACCCTTATGGCAATAACACTTTGATATATTGTTTGCCTGGTAACAACCCTGAGTGCATTTTCCTCTGTCTTGGCATGGCGATATCGCTAGAATATGACACAAATAAGCCATAATTTAAGATGAATTTTTATCCTTATCAGGCACCAGTATCACTGAAATAAATACTTCCACGTAATAAAAGCTGCTTTAGAGACGGCTTTCGAAACCAATAGGGTTATGCACAATAATAATAATAATAATAATAACAATAATAATAATAGTAATAATAATAATAATAATAATAATAATAATAATAATAATAATAATAAAATAATAATGGGTTATGAGCACACCCACTGGGTGGATGTCTTCTACCAAGTCCTCTGTTTGCTGTTTTGTAAAATGTATTTGCGAGTACAAAACGTTTGAATGCAGATACCACAGACAACACATACTAATTTTAAACTGTTTTGGAATGATGGTATTTGCTGCCGGATCTCTTGGATAAGAGATACACGTACCAGACGCCATTCTAGTTAGGATTATTGACTACAAGTCTGGTACTAGGGTTAAGAAGGCGGGTTTAATGCACTTACGAGTACACATAGTAGGATCAGTTGGGTGGGCCTTGAAGTACTCATCACAAGTACACTTGTATCCCCCAGGGTAATTGGTGCAGCGCTGCATACAACCAGGGGCCTTACTGCACTCGTCAATATCTGAATAATAATAATAGTAATAATAGTAATAATAATAATAATAATAATAATAATAGTAATAGTAGTAGTAATGATAATATTAATAATAATAATAATAATAATAATAGTAATAGTAGTAGTAATGATAATATTAATAATTTCTATATAGTTATTTTCCAAAGATTATAACTTACTTACTGGCTATGGAACAGTGAAGGAGTACGGCACAACAGCAAAATGAAAGTATACAAGTGAATGTGAGTAAATGCTAATTTTTATCTTTTGGGCTTGTGATTGCGTGTGTATGTGTATGTGTGTCGAATGTTGACTTGAGGATAGAATCAAACTTACAACATTATTATAACTATTGTAAGATATCCGTTGGTCCGATCTCTTGTCCTAACATTAACGGTCTTTTAAAAAACCAAACCCATGCACTTGTCAATGAGTGTAATATAATTTTTGAGTTAGTAGACAGTATGCATGTTATGCTTTCATGAGCGTGCGATCGGATATCTTGACTTAGTTAAATAAAAACAAAACTTAGTATAATTACGGTAGTAATTGATAAAAGCCCACAATATTAAATTTATGCAGAAGACCACCATTTTGAATAAATTCACGAACTGTTACGTTGTCCTTCGAGCCGGTTAATTCATGCAAGTGACGCACGCAAATGTCCCTGATCTTACCATTACAGTCCTTTCCATTTTCATGAAGTGTATAACCCGCACGGCAAGAACACTTGTATGAACCCTCACTATTAATACACAGCTGACTGCATTTTGACCTGTTCGTTGCACATTCGTCAATGTCTGAAAAAAGAAAAAAAAGTTGTCAACGAAAGTAATAAAAAGTTCAAGACAAAAGGAACACTGTAACTACTACAGTTACCACTGTTTAATCGTAAACATGACCTTAATTAATAACAGCAGACACAACAATAAAAACAATAAAATACAACATGATATTATGATTCTGTAACCGCCAGTTATGAAAAACAACTGTTTCTTAAACCGAAGTACATGTAAACATTCAATTCCTCCTGATTTATTTTAACATTATCTTTCCTATTGTTTCTCTGACATATTAAATGCGGAACGGCGATGCGAACCCTTCTCCACCAAGCTTGAAACCCAATTGAATATGATACATGATCGATAACAGGCCTGTGAAAGGACTCTAGGTCATTCATGCTTATGCTGTTGTGTGTATGTGCTTATGTGTCTGTGTGTGTCTATACATTTTCAATGCAGGCCGATCACCATGCATGTAAAACTGTAATTACGAAATCTAGGTATCGACATGTAACATTAAATGTAATTACGAAATATACTTCAATAAAAAAAATCTCTGTGGCTACCTATCACTTTATAATCAATGTGTATTGGCGGAATAATTGTTAAATAATCTGTTTTCCCGTTGATTGTATTAACAATGACAATTTCATCTAATCACTTTGATAACTAAGACTTTCGTACTTTGGCACGCTCAATGTTTATTTTAAGTAACGGCTTAGCGCACCTTTACATATATATCCGTCTCCTGTGTAACCATCAGGACATTTGCCGCATTTATAGCCCGAGATATTCGCTGGAGGGGGCAAATCTATGCAGGCAACACCGGGATAACACGGCTCGCTTTGCTCTTCACAGGCGTCGACATCCTGCTCGCAAAACTGACCAGTAGCAAAGCCGCCACAGTCACATGACAGGATCACGAATCTCGATCCGTTATTTCTCTGCTCTTCCCACAATTCATCTCGGGTGCACTTTCCACCATGCTGGCATGCGCACAATTCTATTGTTGGAGCCAGTTCGCTGCTCATGTTCTTGGAGTCTGTCGCTATAAATACTGGTTCAACCTTGAGTGAGGGAAAAACAAAATGAATGTAGATCGAATAATGTTTTGAATGGCTTTCTGTAAACAATCTTATAGTTTCTATAGCAACAGAACATTTGTAGTGACTTCTAATGAATGAAATAATAATTGAGTGTGGGATTCTTCACAAAAGAATCCCGCACTCAACAAACAATTGAAGTGTTTCATTCCAAAGTTATTTGCCACAGGAATAACTTGAACACGTTATAACTGTGCATGCTGCATGAAATTTACATTGCCTCTGAATTTGACTACAAGTCGAAAACGTTCGGACCTAGCTTAACATCATATTTTTAGCCTTTTATCATGTATATCATGGGAAGTGATAAGATCTCTGACTCCCAACCCTAAGGTCACGGGTTCCATCCCCAGCCTGGTCGAGGGTTGAACATTTGTGTGACCTTCTTTTCCGCTAAAGTTCACTCAGCTTTCCATCCTTCCAAGGTCGGTAAAATGAGTACCAGCATACATGCACCTCATGAAAGTGGCTGCCAGAGGCGCCTATATATGCTTTCGGTTCGCTGGGAGTAAACTGATTGTTGTAATGCGCCTTTGAGCATATTCGTATGGAAAAGGCGCAATATATATGTACCACTTTACTTTACTTTTTAAACTGCCTATATATTGTCTTCCATGTCAACCATCATGTTGTTACAAAAGTCTACTTTCTGTAGCATTTAGTCAATGTAACCAACGCTTTCATTCCGAGTTCGTATAACACCAATTCTAATTACATTACAATATTGAATGCGAATTATTTTCTAAGGAATCTTTGTAATATCTATTATCTTCCAACTATGTCTAATCTATTTTACAGCTTTAACTCCCAATCCATGAATCAGACACTTTATTAGTAAAATATTTTTAAAATATTAACATAAACATAAACTTTAGCATGAACATAAATAGAAACGTAAACAAAAATATAAAGGCAAACGTAAATATAAAGGCAAATATACTGGAAAAGAAAAATTGTCTAATATAATTTTAACAAATTTCTATGTTGAATGTTTCCCTTACAAGTACATAGATAGATAGATAGTTTATTTAAAAAATTACCTGGCAGCCATAAGGCTGAATTGCGTAATTTACAATATTAAAATTCTAATAATAGATATGATGCTAAAATTACAAAAGTGTATGCTCAAGTATATAGAGGGAAGACGGTGGTCTCTCCCTATCAACTTATTTAGATATGTAAGAACGTTTAAGCACCACAGTGAGCTGTAGAATTACCTTTGCTATGACTTTCCATTCAGTCCATAGTTTTTTGCAACATTCTACTAAAGGTCTTGTTACACGTTACAAACTTTCACACAGCTCTTTTTGCAACAGTGCATGGAAATGTGAGACTAGTTGCATGTAATCATTGCACTGTGTACCACCCATGGAAATGGCCACATATTTTTGAGATATGTTTCTACATCATTTTCAGAACGTAGAACCTGTTCCTGGTTTCTGGTAGAATTTCAGCAATTTCTATCGCATCGATGTTTGACATAGCAGGGACGTTTTACGATAAGCTGTATGAAGAACTTACACCATATAACAGGGCCTTAAGAATAGTTAGCAATGTACATTTGAGTATATGATACCCTGCACTGTATGTGGATATTTACCTTTTGGAAGGATGCAACTCGCCATTTAACCGTTATGTAATCTGGGCCGTTGACAATGCTGGCTGTCTGAGGAATCCCCTCCACTTGCAGCGTGAAAGAGTCATTATTCACATCAAAGACAGTCACGTGAATGATTACTTCCGCATTCATTGTGAGTACAACAGTGTTGGGGCCAGTTATATTTGGCGGGAAATTGGCTGCAAATGTTAGAATATGGTGTGAGCAAATAGTACATGCATCACAGAAGAATCATTTATGAATTACATAATACATAAGTTACAGAGTAGCTCAATTCAATTGGAGCAGTTATGTAGAAAGACGTGGTCACTACAATCCGTCGATGGCACCTGCCTTATTATTTAGCTGACAATTGCCAAGTCAAAGAATACAATTGTTTGTTGTTGTTTTCAAAATTGTTTGTCAACTTAGGACTGACTCAGCAATAACGAGAAAAGCTAAATGTAAAGAAATATATGGAACTAAGGATTAAAATCTCTTGGTGTAATTGCAACTGCCAATATAGCCTCAACTACAGTTTTCATCAATCTCGATTAGCAATTAATGTATAGACACTGAAAAGCATTAGAAACTATGAAACTTGAAGAATAGCATAAATTTCAGTTGGTTTTTTAAAATATCGATTAACAATTAAGCAATTAATTAATCCGCTGTTCATATCGATTAGCTTAAGTTGTCTAACTCGGCACAACATGAAAAGCACAAGATCGTAGGTAATATCAGATAGGGGTAAAAATGAGGACTACGTTTGATGAAAACTCCATCTTTCTTGCTTATGATTGCACATATTGATTATGATGTGGTATTTAATAAAAGCAGCCAAGTTCAGGTGAAGGGATTTTGCCTTCTAGTTCACAATTATGTCACTGGTTGTTTGCATATTGGATCTTATAGCCCGTTTCAGACGTCGAACTTTTCAAGCACCGAATCTAATGCTAACGAGTTATAACAATGCATTTACTCATTAGTATTAGATTCGGCGCATGAAAAGTTCGACGTCTGAAACGGGCCTTACTTACCTAATTTCTTTTCGCCTTCAACATTGTTATCATTAACATCCTTGGTGTTCCTACCAATCGACACGTCTCCGGTAATAGCAATGTCGAACAGACAGTTCCTGTTGTCTCCACAAACTGCCAGCGCCTCTCTCTCCAGCGTCTGATTGTAGAAGGAAATATTGTGTAGGAACATGGGTTTGTAGTTCAGATTCACGAACGTAGCAGGACTTTCACCTCTGCTATAGGTGAAAAGAGAGTTTGAAGATCTGATTTGCCCTGTGAAAGAAACAAGGAACAAATAATTGTTGGATGCAGTATAATTTCTTGTTTCTGTGCATGTGCATGTGCATGTGCATGTGCATGTGCATGTGCATGTGCATGTGCCTAGCATACGATATTCACCTGTATTCATGTTGTATCAGTTTATAAAATGGTGGAATACCGTCAATCGCTGTGTCCAGACTAAACTTAAAGTATACGCTTGCATGCAATTGCCATATCTGACTGCCGGAATCATTGAATTATGAAAACAGAAGGTAAATTACTACTGCTACTATTCCTACCGCGACTGCTACTGCTACTACTGCTACTGTTAGTACTACTACAACTACTGCTACTACTACTACTACTACTACTACTACTACTACTACTACCGCTACTACTGCTACTACTACTACTCCTACTCCTACTACTACTACTACTACTACTACTACTACTACAACAACTACTAAAATACTACTACTGTACTGCTACTACCGCTTGCTACCAATATTTTTGCTGTTCCAACAAAGTTTACATAAGTTGGAAATTGAACTCAAAGATGACATACATTTAAGACCAAACTTGTAATGAATTTCTTCAGGCGACGAATCTGCTGGCAGCACCCTTCCGTCTGGTAGGGTGAAGTCGTCTAACGCATTTCCATTCCACGTTCCAAGTAAACCCTTTGTTCTTCCTCTGAAAGATCTAGGAGCATCAAACATCATGGCCAAAATTCCTTTGAACTCCTGGAAAGAAACGCTAATCTTGGATGATGAGAAGTAGACTACTAGAGTGCCATTCATTCCTTGAGCAAGGACCAAGTTATGTTCTCTCAGAACAGCTGGCCGTTTGATAAGCGTTGACAATTTGAATGGACTGCCGTTTACGAAAACCTTCATGCCACCTGAAATAACAAATAGTAATGATTTATACACCTTATATTTCAGAAAAAGTGGAACAAATTCAGTTCAAGAGTTCACATATTCACAAAACTGCTTGGTATGGAGTATGCTAAGCTACTGGAGCTTTTAAGGAATGTAAGAGATCTCGTATGTTTGAACAAGAGAACTAACTAACGCCCACAAAGGCAGTGGGAAATGAGGGGTTCAATCAATCAATCAATCAATCAATCAATCAATCAATCAATCAATCAATCAACCAACCAACCAACCAACCAATCAACCAACCAATCAATCAATCAATCAACCAACCAACCAACCAACCAACCAATCAATCAATCAATCGATCAATCAATCAATCAATCAATCAATCAATCAATAAAGTAATTAATCATTTAATTAGTCAATCACTCAATTAGACAACCAGTTTTTAAATAATTGGATTTTGGCCAACTAAACGTTGCTCTGATGAAAGACTATTGCTCAAATCTTCTACTCTCACGGCTTAATTAATTACTAAATGAATACCACAATTGCTTATCAGTTTTTACCATTATTTTTCAACTCTACACTGTAAATGACACTTTGATCGAACGTACTGTTCCATTACGGTCAAGTTGTGATGAATCTTCTTTCCCTTAGTTTGTACATGAACAGTCGATCTTTGTTGTTACTACTTTTCATTTTCAAAGCTGGAAAGTCACAAATTTTAAAAAAAGCCTCGGAAAAAACAGCAACTGCAGTACGTCACGATCTGCACGATCGTTGGCACGCAGATGGCCTGGGATTGAGGTTGGAAACTGCTGACCCTTTACTCTCAAAAACAGGCTCATGTTTATTATAGTCGATCATGACCAAGGCTGCTAGAGTTCGCGATTTCTTTGCAGTTCGATTTCAGCGGGTTTTTGAACATGTTAACTGCACAAAATGAAGTTAAATATTTGCAAAACTAAGTAGGAAATTACTGGCAAACAAAATTTCTTCGAAAAATTGCTTCAAAAATCAAAAGGGCGCTGGGATAATTAAAGGGATCTGTAAAAAACAGAATGGCGCTGGAAAAAAACAGAAGGGCGCAGCGCCCTTCTGTTTTGGCCTAGCGAGAACACTGTCTAAGAAAAGCCCTACCTCCATCCTTTACTTCGACCTGCACCTTGGAACTGGCACTATCTTTTAATGCCGCGGCACTGAACACCGTGGCTAGTCCCAGACCTCTAGCTCGTGTGGTACGTGCCTGCAGCTCAAAAAGACCGCTGTCCACTCTGACCAAGGTGTACTCGCCGAGACCGTTGAAAGTGTAGTTCTGTTTGTCGAGTGTTGTGAAGTGAGGGTCCCCTTGTATCCAACCTGTGTACAATGAATATGAGAATCTGATTTAGGTGACACAAAGGACGATAATATAGAAGGCGTCTAATTAGTCACAAAATAATTTCCGCTGCTTCTGTTGCCTTATTTATTTTACCAATGCATTTAAGTTACCAATACGGCGTAGGTGAATTAAACTAAGATTAAATTATGATGTGGCACTAAGATTCTATTCTGAGTTATCTAACACCGATTTTTATATCAGTTTTTCTCGCCCTTTCAATTTCATTCCATGATATCTGTCTGCTGGTTGATAATTTATTATTTTAGGGTCTTTTTCACTTCGATATCATTTGTTGCGTTTCAACATTATGTTCCTAGGAAAACTATATATCTAATTAAAATGTTTTCCTGGAAATCGAATTTTAATAGAGTTTAGACTAGTTTAATAGTTATAATTGTATTTCAATGAGGAATGGAAACTAACACTACATTTGAACCAGAAACATTGCTACAATCCATCGATCCATCAATCCATACATACATCCATCGCCTTCCTAAACAGGCCACCCGTTACGATTTGGTGTAGAAAAATATAGATTAATATTGGACTTCTTATTGTATGCTCCTTTTTTTTAATTTTTTTTAGCATCTAGCTTGCTTTGTTGAATGTATAAGAGATTAGCTTATGCCTGTTTACTAACTCTTTCCAAAGTTTGTTGTGGTGATATTACTACAATACTCAATAGCCAAACTCACCCCAATCAGGAGCAACACCTCCCTTGCAAGCATCCGATGGTCTTCGTGTGTAGTACAGTGGACACAAGTCGCTATCCTCACAACAGGTCTTATGGGCTTGTAGGTCCGTGAGTTCCCGATAGCCCGAGCTTGAGATTTGTAATCTCTGGTAGAATGTCAAAAGAACAATAATAAGTTTTTTTTGCTTAGGCCACTGCGAATGATTGCAAATATATAAATACGGCGTAAGCTAGAGGCTACGGAACAGATGTATCAAATGTATAGTTTATACTTACAAGACATCTGAGTTGAGTTGAGATTTGTATAGCGAATTCAGTTTATACCCTACATATTATATATAATGTAGCGAAATTGTTTATATTGTTGTTTCTTTCATGATTCAGCTGTATTATTAGAACATCGGGTGTCACTCGGAACGAACTCGGAGAGGTGTACTGGATGGGTCATTACACGAGACCGATACAAAAACAACAAGTGATAACACGAGACTGATATGACCTCAGATCGGTAGAAAGTCGTTACATGAGACCTGTATCAAAATAAAAGTGATTAATTTAGTTCCCAAACAAAACACATTTCAAACCGATCTAAAAGAACCTTGGAAAAAAGTGAAGAACCGGACTCATGTAAACAGCATAACGGATTTGTATGGAGACCGATCTCAAGTCATTCCAGTCTGAGTTCGTCCCGGTCTCATGTAATCACTCTGTATAATGAAGTCCCTAGTAATGTATAACTTTTCCATTCTTGTTCACCCCACGTTTTACTCGGAGATCCTACTAGCAGGCTGACGCACGAGGCATAAGTAATGTTATTACCATAGGGCTCCCACCCTATAGAGGGCCAATTAACAGAGTTCTTACCATAGGGCTCCCGCCATACAGTGGGCCAAGAAGCAGCATCCCGTATCTGTTCGCTGGATTCGTGGAGTAACAACAAGTCTGGAGCCAGTTACCAGGCAAGCTCTGCTGTATGGAGAAGCCGCAAATCACATGCTTTCTTTGCGGCAGAACAGTGCCGTGTGTGTCTAGCCAGAAAATGGGGCTACTCATGAGTCCATTGATGTCACAGGGGCAGGAAGGCAGTTGGGGAATTTTGACGTCCTTTTGCTTGTGGTACCAGCACCAACACTTCTGCGCCGCTACGTTTCTTCCAAGGGGATTCTTATCTGTTCTGAAGAACCAAAACCCTTCGTGGTTTGTATTACCGACTTTTTCATCAAGGCCATCGACATCGAGTGTTCCAGAGCTATAAATGATAAATTAACGCATTAGTAGAATCGTTAATAATTAGCTAGGATTTCGAACTTGTGTTATGTTCACCGGTGTAAGAAGTGACATCTCTTAGCTGGTGATAAGGGCCGTTAAGTACAAAACATTTCTCGGCTCTAAGTCTACCCTTTGATTTCGGCTAGATCACGAACAATACGTGACTGTTAAAATGCCAATGTTCTTGGACATACATATCTTTATTACCAAGAAAACGTTTATTAATACTTAAAGGGGCTGTGTCGCGGCAGTTTTACAGTATTTTCATAGATATTGCTGGAAAATGGTTTTAAAATTGAAGAGATAACTTCAAATAAAACAAGACATCAACAGTTGTGATAATTGCA
>JANVCJ010106829.1:0-17201 GCA_026413505.1 Epizoanthus ramosus
CAGTGATTTTTTCCTTGACAAGTCTCCTTGTTCAAAAACTAACATGCCAGTTTTTGAACAAGGAGATTTGACAAGGAAAAACTTGACAAATTTTGCTCTACACACTAGCAAATAAAAATTGGCAAGTGAGAACTTGTCAAGGAAAACGTGCTGGTGTGTAACGCGCTTAAGATGTATGATTCTATATATTCTTTGTTGGTAACAATGTTTATAAAAGGATGACGAACCGTTGCATTGTACATTCGAATTATTCCATATAATTTCACCAGCACTGGTACTCATCATTTTACCTTTCTGTTATTCAGATCTATAAGGATTACAAGAAATTAAGATATCTTTCAAAAACGGGTTTCTAATATTTTATAAGAGTTTTTCATTATATTTAAAGTTACACTGCCAAATTAGTTTCCCTTCTATTGCGCTGTTTCTCGCCAAGAGCTTCGATATACTGCTGTTATATTGGTAAGGATTATTTTAACCCGTGAGAATTTGAGTGAGTTACATAGTTATTTGGTTATTGCTGGTTCTAACAACTATGGCTTAATGGCGTCTTTGTGATTTTGCTAATGCAGCAATGGAATCATTTGTCCACCCAAAGATGTATTCAAGACCACCAATGTTCTCACCAATATATCTTCCTTTGAGATGACCTGCCTTGTCCGACTGTATTATATAAATGGAAATTACTTGTTCAATTTGAGAAGAAATGCATTTTAGTGATAATTTTATAGTCAGTTTTTGATAAGGATAAGAGGTGCCAATGTTTGAGAAAAAAACCGGGGGTAGAGTTTTTCTTTGGAATAAAATAAATGCTACCACGCCGTAGTGAAATTGCAATTTGACCAGTTCTAAAAGCAAAGGAATATCCTGTTATTATCGAATCAAAACATGCATGTTTATATATTTTAGCAGGAAAACCATAACTTTCAAGGGATTTAGCATTTGGTATATATCGATTCCAGTGTCTCAAGGTATTCCTTGTAAGAAATCGTTCCTTCACATAACTGTATTTTCGTTTCATTCAATAATGTTTCTGATGTTTGTGAGCAAAAAAGCATTTAATGTCTCGTGCATGTGTTCCTTTGAGAAGGCAGTAATCTTAGAAGAGTACACATTTTCATAGATATTTTTATTTTTCTAAAATTTCATTTGGGCTTTCAAATTCTTTTCCATCGTCTTTCTAAGTTTTGTTATTACTTTTTTATTATAATTTATTTTTTCTAAATTTAACAAGTATATTTTTGCCTTTTTCAACCTACCTGGCTTTTCAACGAAAAACTGATCATACTAGAGGTTTTTAGATGCATTAGATTTTCCACATCTTTTCTTTTTTTCTTTTTTCTCTAGTGCCCTTTGAATATTGTCGATAACACAATGAGCTAGTTCTTTTTCTAAGGCAGTTACTTGTTCTATTAACTCATATTTTTTCTATTGATTTAAGAGAAGAATAGTTGGGGTTTCATCCGGCGTTTCTTTAATTAGTAACTCAACCTTGTTAACATACTTTGGGTCTTTCAAGAAATTCGTGTTAACTTTCATTTAGGTTAAACTACTTGTATAAGAGATTGATCTGTTTTAAAGCCGGGTAAGATGTTTGTATTGCTTAGGAAAACATTAAGAGATTGCAAGACTAAAAATATTCCAAACGACATTGGATTTGGGCTTTGGCAGATCGAGAAGTAAAATATGCTTAGTGCTTGGGTTTAGCAGTATCCCCATGCGTGTTAAATCATAGTTCTTAATGTAGCTTAAGAGTTTACAACGTAAACTTTGCCACGGCCTCCTTTCTTGTCGAGCACAGGATCTATAATACAGTTGAATTCGCCTTTGACTATGATTTCACAATCAAAAACGTGTCGAGTCGTCGTTGGGTGCATATAAATCGACTATAAAATATTTGTTTTCTTGTATTATTATATCAACAATAACAAATCGCATATTGTCAACAGAACAATACATTTCAATTTCAAATCAAATGTGTTTTCTTAAAATACACAAGACCCTCTGCTATTTGAACTACTGTGACTGAAAAACATAGCTTTTCCAGGATTTTCAGATGTCTTTTTTTGAGTGAGTTTCTTGTAGAAGAGTATGGAAAAGAGATTTTCCTAAGAAAATAAAATATCAGTTTGGTTCGTTTTTCGTGCAGACAAAATATTCCTATTGTGTTTCTTTGTTACACGCCATTTTATGAAAAAGAAGTAAAGAGTATTAAAGAAGAGGCCATTTTCAAATACTTACTGGCTGCGTTGTTTTGAACACAGGGAAACTATATTAAATTTTGGGAACATATAAACGTAACATGGCAAAAAATATAAACATACAGACACCATACATCACACTTACTTTATAATACCTGTTGGCGAATACATGCTACAACAACAACAACAACAACAACAACAACAAATACTATCGCTACTGCTACTGCTGCTACTACTACTACTACTACTACTACTACTACTACTACTATGTAGCTACTACTACTTTATTAAATTCTCACACCCGGTTTACAAGTAAGAAAATGTATAAATGCTAAAATTCAGATATACGAATAGGTAAAGCGTTAAACAGGAATCTTTGTATACAGTATCAAGAGAGAAGAGGAGACAGTCCTTTCCTCCTCTCGACCCATTCTTCTTTTTCTTCGCCGTGCAATTTCTGACTGTCGCTCGATCCTCGACTGATTTATGAAGACCTGAAGTTTGAGATGGCGGCTGTACATTTAACTACAATACCTTGCGAACCTAACACAATGAGTAGACACAAAGAAAGCCATACATTTTTGCGAAATTCGTCCCTGTACTAAAAGCATTGTGAATGCTAGTTTTGAAGATTTTCTGACCTTTCAGTGCATTTTTATGAGTGTTTTAGGGGTTTCGTGGGCTAAGAATTAGGGGTAAATGTACCGATCGAAATAATTTTTATTATGATCAATTTTGCTTTGCTCTTTATTAATGCTTTCCACACATTTCAATCGTTTCTTTGTTTGTTAGTCTTCCAACTATTACTGAAAGTCATTGACCACTTTTAGGAATCAAAGTCTTCCAATTTCAATTAAATCAGTTATTATTTGTCAACATGTACAACACTGACATCTCTTATATAGCAAACGTAAACTTCAAGACGCGAGCACGCACTACACCACTGAATGTCATATCACACAACACCAACCACACAACACAACGCCACACCACGCGTACGCCACGACATGCCATGTCATACCATGCCATGCCATGCCATGCCATGCCACGCCACACTACACCACGTGCACACCACGCCAAACCACGCCACGATATACAATGCCACGATATACGCTATGCCATGCCATGTTATGCCATACCATACCATAGCATACTATACCATACCATATAACACCACACCACACCACACCACACCATACCATCATACCAAACCAAACCATACCAAACCAAACCACGCAATGCAACGCAACGTAATGTAACACAACACAACGCAACGCAACACACAACACAACACAACACAACACAACACAACACAACACAACACAACACAACACAACACAACACAACACAACACAACACGCAACGACACAACACAACACAACACATTCAACACATGCAACACAACACAACACAACACAACACAACACGTCTCAGAGGGTCAAGGAATATATTGGTACAATTTTCGTAGCATGTCTTCCTCGGATGGTTTATTATAACGCGTCTCGTTCTTTTTTCCGTTTTTTCTTCTCTCTTTCTTTGTCTTTGCAGCACTTCGTTAATATTCAATAGATTCGTTAATAAACTCTTGATTTCTACTGTGTTGTTGCAGATACAAACGAAGACAGGCATTTTATCGGATTGTGACACGCAATGATGATAATGCGCCCTATTCCAAGCTAACAGTGGCTTTTGCCAATGAGTCTGATGAACTGGACGGCGAGGATGCTGATAACTCCATGTTAATGCCACCTACCGAAGTTGCTGCTGTTCTGCTACAAAACCAGTAAAGGGAGAAGGTGTGAATGTGACTAGCTCTCATTTTAAATACCTAAAGATGTTACATTTTCCAGAAGATCACCGGTCAGAATCGTCTTTGTACATTTCAAAATTACAGACGAGAGGTTCAAATGTTTGAAATGAATCTTCAACATTCTAGATCGTTTGATGCATGGAAATATGGAAAGCTTTTATTCCGTAGACAACTCAAGACATCTTCTGGACGCCTTGTTTCGAATTTTGTAAAGAACATGATTTCTTTCTTCTACGAGAGCAAATCCATTCAATCGTTACTCGCCTGTCGTCTTGAAAATGTTGAAATAAGTTTACTGCAATCTTTGTCAAAGTCCTAAAAATACAAAAACGATCTTCTGAATATGGTTATCGGATCAGTTACGTTCACAGTAAATCTAATCGGCAAATACTGTCTGTTGGTGCATAATTACCCTTATGTATCTATCACTAGAAATCGGTGATAACTTTTTGAATTCTGAGTTTAATAAAGTTTATTATTGTTATTTTATGTTATTTACCTGCGGCTTAAGCTCTCAGTTAGGACTAGAACGAGGCGAGAAAATCTGTCTCTTTGTCTCGCTCTTGTTTCTCGTTATATTTCCTTTTAAAAAAAAGCGAGTGCCAAGACTTTGGCGACTTTCTTCTCTCCGCCATATTTGACGATACCATATAAGGCATGTAGTCACTCAAGAATCAGAGTATATAGACTGCAAAACAGCCACTTTCTTTGCCAGTAATCCAAAAATCCGTTCGCGGTCGAAAAGTGGGAGATTTTCGGATTACTGGCAAAGAAGGGGCTGTTTTGCAATCTACAGAGTATATCAGATACGCCAAATCGTTCCGTGCGAATCACTTTACGATTCTTGCGTAAGGCGATTGTATCGTCTAAAAATAAATCGGCCTTAACAGAGACGATAGGCAACAGTCACACAACAAGAGTTCAGTCGGTGCGTATCCCAGGGACCCTACTCGAGTATCCTTATAACGGGTGAGTGGAGATATCCGAAGGATTTTTTTGAGCCTGAAATTTTGGTCTGAAGGGATATTTTTGAGTCTGTGAAATGCTCCGGGATATTTTTTTTGAGTCGCAAAAATACGTGGGGATTTTTTTGGGTATTGTTTGTCAGTCATTTATGTGATGTTGAAGTCGCAAAAGGACCGTGGACATTCAGCTGAAATCAAGGCTTGTTGATGTCAGAGTGCAAATAATTTCATAATAGAACCACAGGGTATGATCATCTTTTCCCACACATCGGCGGCATGCAGCGTTTAAAACAATGGAAGTTCTATCCAGGAGCCTCGTTCCCAGGCATCTTATATCTGGGTAGGGTATGGATATACCGTACGCAATGTCTTTTAAATCCGATAAAAAAACGAGTATATGCTAAAAATAATGACTAATGTAAGCAACTCGAATAAAAAACTGTGTTTCCCAGTAAACTATTTGGTCGGATGGGTTGTTTTAGAAGGCGATTGAAGCAGTTTAGCAATGGCATGTAAAGCTTCTTTTTGTTTTATTTAAGAGGCATTACGCTCGCACATAGTAAGGCGTAGTTATGAACTTGCACATCGTGCCTTGAAACACCTCGTACGACAATTCCTACAGTCCATTGTAAGCGCTATGTTTTCATCTTTATCAGTTAGAAATATATACTTGTCGGAGGCGTATTTATTTGAACTAGCTTGTACGAGCGGTTTTTTTCATAAGTGAACAAGGTGTCACAATCTTTCCACTAAAGCGGGTCGTCACGTTTAGCCCATTTTAATATATTAATATTAGTTGTCATTGAACAATTACTGCAGTTTTAACCCTAATGAACTTGTGCCGCGCAAATCGAAATCTACCTCTGACACTCTTACACACAAATAGAAGCGACGCATATGGTTTTATGGCCTTTTTAAGCAAAAGAAGACAACAGAACTCAAACCAATTGAGATAAGATTCTTACATTACAATTTATATACTTTTAGGAGTTAAGGCGAGGTCTGCGCCTTATAAATTACAAATACAATATACAATTACAAATATACAATTACAAATTCAATATTCTCTTCCTGGCCTATAGTATCTATTACCTCAGCTATTCTGCTGCTGCGGCTTCCTGCAGTGTTTTCAAAGAGGCTGCTTTTAAAATTTTAAGGGAAACTTAATACTGCACTACAATTTCAGAAAACAATTATCTTGAGACATTAGTAAGCAACTATCAACATGTTGCCACCTAATCTAGTTGTTCGGTCGGAGGAATTAACAAACGCGTGCCGTCATCCTCGTCGTCCAAATCGTCAAGGTCAGCGTCGGAAGTCGTTATCAGCTTGGCGTAGGACGCAGTGCTGCCACTGCCTGCCACAAACCGATCAAATGCCTGCCTTCGTTTGTATCTGCATCGATAGGAAAGGAAAACATCTTACAAAGGAGTTCCTTTTAGCATCTGGAAACCTTTCATTGTAAAATGAGGGTTGAGTGATGTGATATAGGATTATGGCATTATGTGATGTAGTGTGGTATAGTATGGTGTGGTGTGGTGTGAGATGATATGGTGTGTTGTGTGGTGATGTGCGGGGAGGTTGATAAGATTATTGACCCTGCAACAAAGTTATTCCAATGGCCGAGTTTGAATACAATCGGGAGAATACAATCATTGACACCAGACGCTATAAAGTCCAACGGAAATTATAAATCCTGCTCTCCTCATGAAGTCTTGCTAAATGCCCATGTAGTTATTTTGTAGATTGTGATTATTGTTGTTAATATTCTACAGCCGGAACGATTATAAATTTATATTAGTTAGAAACTAGCAAACTTCTTTCGGCTTAAGTTTGCTTTGTAAGATTCTAATTTCACTGCAGCAAACGCCGTCTGAAACGCAGGTAAGACAGTAATGAATACTAAACACAAACTGAAAGAAAAGCGTACCAGTGCGGTTTCGATTTTTTCTGGCCAAACCACGCTATGAGATTGTTTCTTTGTTAAAGAAAATTTCAGACGATAAAGGGACGGACTTCAGACTGTCCTATATATTGCAGTAGCATAGCAGCTCTACTGTCTCTTATTGTGGCCGTTCTCAAAGGAGTTCATTTGTTTTCAGGTGTTGGTTATTGTATTTTAGGTGTTAGCTATTGTTTGATTATCCAATCAGAGAACCGCTTCAACGAGCTGCTACATGACCAATGCATGTCTAGTATTGGTTGACTTTGCGTTACATGTATATTGTAAGCTGTAATTATATAGTGCTTTTATGATAGATCACACACGCGTTAACATGATATATAATTAAACTGTTACCAACCTTCTAACCCGATGCGCTACAATCCCCAATATGATTAGGCTCAACACTACGGCTATTGGTATTAATATTGCCAGCAGCTTCTTGCTGTTATCACGTGTACGCTGCCCCGCCTGCTTGCCAAGTACCGCGTGACCACCGAGTACCATCCCGGGGTGAATGGCTCGGACGAGAATCGGCCTGGGAACGAGTATTGTTTCGTTACCAGGCCACAGCACAGAGAACACGACCAACAGATCTTTCGCTGCTCTACTTGCTGGCATTCCAGGGATAATGATGACATCGTCAGCTTGAAATTTAAACGTCAGAGGAAGATAAGTGTTTCTCTTATACGCTATCATTGACGTAAATGTTTATTGACGTAATGTTAATTAAAGTTGATGAGGAGTTCAATCAAGGAGAGAACTAGAGATATATATAAAGCTGGAGACTACAATTTGCCATTCATGAAAACTATGAGATATAACAAGTCCAACTACTTACAATAGGTTCAATCAACTGAATAAATGACTGAACGGCAATATTGCATGTATGTTTTTATTGGGTTAATCTCCAGTCATTTTATTACAGGGCTGGTTAATTTCGCGCGCTGTGATTGGTCAATTTTAGCTCCTAAAAATTGCCGTACGGATCTCTCGCACTAGAGCAACTGTCATTTGTTTACATTTTCATGTTTGTACACGTCCTCACTCACTCCAGATCAACAAAGCCGTATAATAAATATCGCATTCGTCTCCTTTGCTTCAATAGTCCTGTTCACGGTTCCTAAATTGTAACCAAGCCTTTGCATGAAACCGAGACGAAAGTTGTCCACGCTTTGATACAAACCTTTTTTCTTTTGATGTGTAAATTATAACTATTGTGATGTTAAAACATTTCACGTCTCTAACAGTGCAAGACAACCTTCTTCCTCAGTTTCAGGCAAAGGCTTGGTCAAAATTTAGGAACTGTGAACAGGACCATTGGTCCGTGCGTTAAGTTACGGATCATTGCCTTTTCCTTCTCTTTTCATGGCCAGCGGACTTCGCGCTTGGGCCATAAAAGGAAGGACAAACTCGATCCATAACTTACCATACGGACTTTGTATCCGGCTAATAAGAGGTATGTATAGCTACGCTTTGTTTACTAAAATTCAATCGGTTTCAGAAAATATTGTGCTACTTATACAGAACACGTATCGTGCGATGACAAGCAACGTATGGTCTTGGATCTGTATAATTGTAGATATTTATATCATTTTCATGCTCTTCAGTTGAAATATTTGCTGTTACTAACTGACTCACAGATTGAAAGTAAGAAATGCTTCTCAAGCTGGAACTCAGTCACTGACGGGAATTGAACCCATGACCATGACTCACGGATTGATTGACAAATCTTCATCTTATTCAGACTGGGGAGAGGTGGGAGGAGGAACAGCCCATCCCAGGAACCAAAAAAAAAATCCAGTCTGAATAGGGTTATATATCAATATGTTCAAATGCGCATTTCAGTCCTGGGATATTAAGGTAAGGCCGTAAGTGACTACCTTGACATAATGGCAAATATACTTACGTGCGGTTTTCTCGATTGCGATGTAACACGAGGTACTTGTTTAGCGCTTGCACAACATCACGAACGAATTGTATTTCCTTCCACTGAAATGATGAAGAACAAAAGCTACTCAGTAATCATCCGACTGGAAATAGACCAGGTCACAATTTCTGTTACATGTAAAACTAATCGCCTTGCTTGTGCTTGTGCTTGTGGTTACGATTGTGCCATTAGTGAATGTCAAAAGGTAAAAGCATGCACAAAAAGGCTTGGTTTGCGGGTCCTCTTGTATCAAGTGTGAGTCCAAGCAACGCACGCAAAAACGAGAAGCAACAACCAATGCCTGTAATTTTTCTCAATGCCCATGCTCTGAAGTTTGGCTTTTCCGAGAGCCCTTCCTTCTACACCGCAGGGCAAAAGGAACGTGAACTCTGGGAACCTAGCCTGACCTCAGACGCTAATTTTCTACTGTGAAACGACATTGGCTATAAACTCAAGCTAAGAATTCCGTATATAAAGGATACGTAAGGATCGAGCTTACTTACGTCGCTATTACGTCGCTATTACGTCGCTATTACGTCGCTAGCGTTTGCGTTCAATTAATTGTATGGAAACATTCTTTTCTAACAGCTTTTTTTAAAATTTTGTACTTGTGGACATGGCAGAAAACTCCAAGACCGCTGTCTTTGTTATTATTTCATTAACTGGCAATGGTATGCAAATGCAGTAAGCGTTTTGTTTCTGTTACTGTTACTGCTAGTTTACTGATGATCAAAATATCACTTGTCTAAAACTACAGGAGCTTAAAACTCCAAAACGTTTTCGCAAACGTTTTTCCGGTATTTGATAACAATAACAACAACAATATATATTGATTTCACCTCAGTTATATAAGTTAATTATAATTGTCAGTTACAGGGACAGGTGCTGGTTACCTGGAATAACCATCGGGGCTAAACGAGCTAGGTAGCCAGAACTATTGTTTCATTGAATATGACTGATCGGTACATGAGGAGGAATTGAGGATAAAAGTAAAAAGTAAAGTGATACATTTATATTGCGCCTTTTCCATATGAATATATTCAAAGGCGCATTACAATTATCAGTTTACTCCTAGCGAACCGAAAGCTTCCATAGGCGCCTCTGGCAGCCGCTTTCATGCGGTCCATGTATGCTGGTACTCATTTTACCGATCTCGGAAGGATGGAAAGCTGAGTGAACTTTAGCGGGAAAGAAGGTCACACAAATGTTCAACCCTCGACCAGGCCGGGGATTGAACCCAGGACCTTAGGGTTGGGAGACTCTTTTTTTCGTTTGTGTAGCCATGATGACATACTTTCTCGACCAATCAGATTGCACGTCTGGTCGGTACCCTGCATCCTTTTAATAAAAATG
Organism: Epizoanthus ramosus; assembly: GCA_026413505.1. Taxonomy (NCBI): domain Eukaryota; kingdom Metazoa; phylum Cnidaria; class Anthozoa; order Zoantharia; family Epizoanthidae; genus Epizoanthus; species Epizoanthus ramosus. The sequence continues at coordinate 10,202 of JANVCJ010106829.1, forward strand.
GCGCCAAAAATGAAATATTCAGTTGCGTAGGTTAAATAATTCAAATAATTCAATCTACGAAGATCTAATTTGAGTAAAAGTGAGGGTTAATGTTACCCTCTTAAATAACCAGAAGCCTTAAATAATCTGAAGACGTGCATAGATTGTGAGATCAGTTAATTGTTTTGGTCACAAACTGCGAAAAACATGATAACGTTGTAATTTATTCCTGGAAACTCCGTTTTGGAATTTTCCGAAATTCATAATATCAACGAATAATTCCCGCCGAAACGGGAAAATGTACTTTCCAAACTTTAGTTTCACAACCATTATAACATGGAATTTTCTTTCCCTACGAAAATCAAATTTGAGTAAAAGTGAGAGATGATGTTACCCTGTGTAGTCATAGAAGTCGAAAGACCAAATTTGCAGAGTTACACACGTTTTAGGAATCCTACTGATGACCAGTTACTGTTTCAATATTTATTTTAAGGAATGTTTCGTTTGTCTATCTGTACAATTCACATACACAGAGACATAATTGTCCTGATTTCCCGTGGTATATGTTGCTTGTACAGAAGTTGATTATTCGAGGATAAGTGAGAGCGCTTTTTTTTGGTCTACTCCGAAAACGGAGTAATCCTCTTAGAGTAAACCAGAGTAAATCGGAGTAGAGAATCTAAAGAAAAGCGAAATCTCAAAACGGAGTAATTCGTCATCCTGCTTGCGTGACCGAGGTGGCGTTTTCGGTGGCGTATATAATCTTAGAGCCTGGAACTAGTTACAAAGTCACGAGAGCACTGACGATAGCACAAGCTCAAGCCCAAAAAAACTTGAAATCCGTTTTCGGAGTACTCCTAAACCGGAGTATTCCGATGTACTCTGTCTTAATACATGGAGTAAAACGGAGTAACTCCAATTTCGGAGTAAACTGGAGTAAGTCCAACAAAACGTGTTACTCTTTTTTCGGAGTGTTACTCCGTTTTTGGAGTAGACCAAAAAAACGCGCCCTTAGTCAGTTCTGAACTATATATTCTATTCCCCGTAGGCTTACAAGAGATGGATAGCACAGAATGGCGCAGAAGCAAGACTGCCGGGCATCAAGCTCTCCAATGAACAAGTTTTCTTTCTAAGTTTTGCGCAGGTAGGGCTAAGTAATTTTACGTTCGTATGGCCTTATATGGGAGCCGTTCACCACTGGGCAGAGTGGGATCTAGACAAGACAAGACAAGACAAATATATCTCACAAGACAAGACAAGACAAATTTATATTTAGACAAATCTAGAGAGTGATCATAATAATTAAAAAATAATGTCACAATAATCGTAATGAGAATAATAACTAAGCTTGTTGCAAGCAGAAACTCTCTTTGCTTTGGGATTTGGAAACGAATCTAAGCTTTGGTTTGAAGTCATTGTTCTCTTTTACTGCGGTTTTTGCCTTTTGGCCATGGCCACTTCAATTGCCTCCTCTATCTGTAACAAAGAGCGTCTGCGCATGAAAAAAAACTAACAAGATTTGTTCAACAAACAAATTGTTCCATGCTTACAGCTGCTTATACTGCAAGGCGTTTGCAGACTGTGCACTGAAGCGTGACCACACACCAACTGTTTTCGTTATCAGTCAGTAAAGTCGATCGTTTTCCTTGCCATTAAAATGCGAATCAAGCCAAATGAAGTATGGTGTCTTGAATCTATAAAGACACTCAGATAACCGGAACTCCTTTTAAAAATTACTCGACAGACATTAGAAAAACCAGTGATGCCATCAAAAAGATATTTAAATGAATTAGGAGCTGTTTCCAATAAATAAACCTTCACATATATTTGCTGTTTGTTGCTATAACACAGGTTTAGAAATGTTCAAGTGTTTGAACATAGCATTAAAATTTTAAAACTATGTTACTACAGCTTGACGCTCTGTTGCGTTCATCAGTACAACAGACAGTAAGTACATAGACTCAATACATTTCGCAATTGTCTCGAATTTTAGTAAATACATATAAAATTATGCAACGTACCATGATGCAAACAGCTTTTTGCTTTTAATTTACACAGCAATGAACATAATCATTCATACAAGGAATAATATATTCTGTGTCCTGAACAATCATGTATCATTCATGTAGGTTCATTTTGTTCATTGGGAGATGCTGCAGAAAGTAAGTGTTTTTCTTCATTTATCGTGCTGCAGATATGGTGTGCTTCTAACACGAAGAGAAATGCTCGGTTTAATTATTACTACGGATCCTACGCACCCAAGCCGTGGAGGTGAGTACCACGAACGATACCACTGGCAATGTAATGGTCGCATGCCTGCACTTGTGGAAGATTTGGGCCATTTATCATTTATACGGAAAAGCCGGTTGGGATGGAACAGAGCAAATGGTACGAGATTTTTCAGTCATTTAGGTTGGAATGGCTTTTCGTCCTTTCCTAGAATTTTCCAGTAGTATGAACTGTACCATTTGAATATCCAACCGAAAATTCCAGTTTCTCCATACCGAATGGTAAACGGCCCGGAATTTTCGGTTGGATTTTCAAATGATACAATTCATTCCACTGGAAAATTCTAGGAAAGGACGGAAAACCTTAAACGTATTCCTCTTTTGCCATTCCAACCGAAATGAACGAAAAATCCTGTATCATTTGTTCTGTTCCATCCCAACTGCTTTGCTGTGCAAATGGTATTAACGGCCTTGGTTTTCCAGGGATTTGGGTTCATGTGAGATTTGAGGTCTCGGAATCGCGGCCGTTGAAATCTTGGGATCTTGAGGCGTGTGATTTGGCATGTGACATGTGGCACGTGGTATGTAGCTCGTTTGCTTAATTGGAATCCAGGCGTGAGAATTGACATTTGAACAAGTTTTCGCGATAATTGCGAATTTTCAGATAGCACGAGTATTCTTTTACGTTTCAGTCGCGATATTTCGCTCATCAGGAAGACAATAGTTTTGCGAAATTTCGTAAGAAAACTCGTTGCTCCGAGGTTTCACGAAGTTTCGCTATTTGCATGGAAATCTTGCAAAAGCTCGCAAAAGCTCGCGAAATTTTGAGGCGTTTCTTTTCGGCACTACTGTATATGCATCCATAATATAAGACAACTTTACATTAGAGATTGCTAAGCGAACTAATTTCAAGTCAAGAATAATTTTGAAACGAATTTATTTTCTAAGCACTTTACACACGCAGGTTGGCGTATTTCCATGTGAAGATTATTAGGTCTATTGTTATAAGGCGATCAATTTGACGTTTTCGTCAGTCTCCCGAAAATGACCGTCGTTGATGATATGCAAAGACAAAATTCGTTAATACATTTTACTTAGGCTTTTACACACACATTTTGTGCTTATAAAACTTAGTAGTTCCTAGTTTTTTTAAAGTATACAGCCTTCCTTTCTTGCCATTTGAAGGATCATAAGCCTGAACAATCTTTATTCTTTGTCTTATTCGCAGAGTAAAGGGACCGCTGAGGAATTTCCCTGAGTTTTCCAAGAGTTTTAATTGCCAGCCGGGATCGCCCATGAACCCTGAGAAGAAGTGCAGTGTGTGGTAACTTCTACGTCTGACATGATCACAAGGACCAGGACCCTGGCGCACGAAGCCAATCCGAGTGCTAGTACAAATAATCGCAAATGTTCAATTCAACCTTGTTATTTACTATGGTTATTGTCTGATTAAGTTAAATTATTCGATATGCTTAGTGTAGATGAGGGAAGAACCGTCCATCGTGTGTAGCCTTATTGTCTATTTGAGTGAGCAGATACTTGAAGATGCTCCAGATATGCCACCAGGCCCGGCCGTAGATCAGACACCTGGTCATGAAAACGACAATAATACAAAAGATACACTGAGATTGTAGTTGTAAAAAGCATTTAGAACATTTTAGAACATTGTAATGTGTGGAAAAAGATAAATCTGTTTTCCATATAGACATAAACAAACGCAAACAGTGTTAAATGGAAATACATTTTATAGTTTGTTTCCGATTTATCGCCGAAGGTTCCCAAACAATTTGCGACTGTTTTGGACGTGGTCGCCGAAAAATAACATATGGAAGTGCCATCACACACAGTTTGTATTCTGTCGCGGCTAACATCCCTTCACAAACTGTTTGTGTTTGTTTGTGACGTATTTGTATATATGGGAAACAATCTTAAGTGGCATGTATAGCTATCATATAGTGTTCTGTAGCATCACAGTGATTTTTACAAGTATTATTCAAGTTATGGTGTTTTAAAAGCTCGACGGACTGAACAATTCAGTCCGTTCATTCTGTGTCTGTTTGCTAAATACTTATATAGAAATAATACTAAAATCCGTAGGGGTAGTAAATGGTTTTTCCGAGCATTTGCGAGGATGTGAGCACAACGTTATTTTTGCTAGCAAAATTATTAGTGCGAGCAAGCAAGCACCCTTAGCGATTTTGCGAGCATTTCGAGCAAGGGTAAAATTTTGAGAGGGCCATTCAATGCCCCTATCAGTTGTGCAACAACAATAACAAACTACAACAAACTACAACAAAACTTTTTGTATACACAGAAGTTATTTAATTATCGGTCAGTTGAGGAGATATCAATATTTTTATCTTCGTTTTTTTCTGTATTAATATTTCGTGGTATATTCTCAGTTCAACAATTCAATCAACAATTAATATTAAATTAATATTTAATTAATATTACTAATGCGATTTCTGAAACGCTCATATATAAGCGATTAGATCATATATCCAAAAAGAGTGTATTTTTTATTCTCATTATTGCCATGGTGAAAACTGCTTTACACGTCATACTATATTACACATTTTTTAACCAAATTCGAAGTATATAACATGAATTAAAAAAAAATACTCTTGCTGAATCTTTATGGCCATAGAAATACTGTGGAACACAGCATTCTTTTAACGGTTTTAAGCAAATTACATCAGCGTGGTGGGCGCAGAAGGTCCGGGATCAATACTCGGCCTTACCGACGGTTGAATTTGTGCGACATTCCTCCTTCACACCGCTCGTAGATAGGGACGTTAAGCCGATGGTCTAGTCTCTCGAGGTTCTATCGGGGGACGTAAAGAACCAACACACTTGATTGTCGGTAGGAGTAGGCTAATGCCGGTATTGTTGTCTGTTTACAGTGTGCACTACTCAACGTCTCAGATACAACTGTTGTGACCAGCATTCAGCGGTCTGACTAAGTCCCGCAACTATTGAACCGTAATTGCACTTCATGTAAACAGGTTACTGAAAAGTCCTGCGGGGAGCACCTGTATATATCTGTATCTGTATATGTATATCAGTGTATTTGTATCTATATCTGTATTATAGAATACAATGCATCATTAATATATGGTTGCTGCTCTTAACTTGCAATTCGTCCTTAATCAACACAGATTAAATGTAGCAACAGTATATCCAACAAGAAAATGATGCTATATTCTCGGACCCCAACTCTTTCTGGTTTATATCAACGATATTTTAAAAGTTTAAATTACTTCTTGTTTCAGATGATACTAACTCATTTTAAAAATGCTGCCAATAGTCTAAAATGTTTAGACACTCTTGTGAATAGAGAACATGCAAAGATTTGCCAATCACTAACTGCAACAAAGCTTGCTTTAAGTATTCAAACTACCCAAAACGAATGAATTATCAGCTTATAATTGTATTATTTGATATTAACTCTAACCCATCTGAATGGAAAGATTACGTTAACTATCTTGTAGTCCTTATTGATTCACTTCTCAGCTGGAAAACCAGTTTTGCTGAACTGGGCACCTCTGTATAAATATTGTTAAATAAATATATAAACAAGTATTGTTGGATAACTCCCCTTCAACAGAAAACTAAAAATAATTATTAGAGAATACATAAAGAGACTTGCAGAGGCAAAAATGAAGGGAATCATTATTAGATCAAAGGCAAATTGTGAAGCTTGTGGAGAAAATAATACTAAATATGTTTTGCATCTTGAAAAATGTAATTATACCGATAAACTAATATCTAATCGATATGTGAAAACAATAAAGACACACCTGATCAATCTGTAGTTATTAATGAACAGAATAAGTTCTATGAAGCGCTTTATAAATCCAGAGAAATTATATGTGACGAGATTTACGAGGGCATTTTTTTCCACCAGAATCTCGACAATCAAAGCTGATTGAAAGTAATTTTTGATAATAAAAGTCTAGGAATAGACGGGTTTACTGCCGAGTTTTATAAATTATCTTAGCTTTTTCTTTGTAAGATCGATAAATTACACAAATGTCCATTTTGCAAAGAAGAGGATTAATATCTTCTAATCCTGAAACCAAAGAATATAAAATGTTATCAGAAAGGTTTCCTTAATAATCGACAAATTGTTGAAAATGTATTTATTGGAAATTTAAGGTGGCTCCAAAATCCGCAAGGTGTAATTTTTGAAAATGCTCACGAACGCTTCTTCTTTTAATGTCAATAAGAATAAATCAATTACAAATGGGGCTCACCATTATGGGTACCATTCTTGAAAAAAGTGGGATCATCTTAAATGTCAGAAATAAGATGTACTTGAGGCCCCATATGGTTGCCATGACAAAAGTAGTAACCAAAATTTGCCTAGGCGAAGAAGATTTACTTAAATGCGAGGTCATAACAGCTGACAGTAAACTGCTGTGGTGTACGAGTAAGCCATTTTGATTGGCAGAAACTTATGTACCAGACTTTCGGAGCACAAAACAGCGACTACAAAGGGAGACCTAAAATATCACATTGCCGAACACCACAAAAAGACTAGACATAACATTGACTGGGACCCTGCGGAATCTTTAATACATTCCAAAACCCATGAACAAAGACGTACACTAGAAAGATGGTTCACCAACTTAGGACAAATAGCTATTGACTCTGAAGATGAATTTCCGCAGAAGTTGTCCGAAACGTCAGTCACAAACAACAGTCCTTCTTAGAACTACACAAACCCGGACGATCACTCTACTGCAAACATTGACTCACCTGGGTTCAGACCATTTATCACCAACAACAGT
>JANVCJ010106940.1:0-17197 GCA_026413505.1 Epizoanthus ramosus
CCTTTATTCAACATTCAACCCTTTATTCAACATTCAACCCTTTATTCAACATTCAACCCTTTATTCAACATTCAACCTAACCAGCCCCCACCCCCCCCCCCCTCCCACGTCTTTTTCAGTATTTCGCTCCGCCGCCACTGTCACTGAGTATTTTGAGTATTTCAAACGGGTCACACTGAGAACCATTCGGCAACAAGTTGATACGAAGTGCTTTATTTTGTTTAAAAGGTATTTTACATCATAGTGTGCAATGCAAAAGACAAATGCACGAATTACCGACACGATAATAAATTGAATTAGGAATTTACGAAACACCTGAGACAAAATCCTCTTCTTTCTGACCACGAAACCACAGTCTCAAGTCATTTCATATCTATGCGTCTGTTACACGTACAGTCTGTGATTTGTAGAATATTAGAATATGGTTAAACGTGTTGTCCCAAGTGTTTAGCAAATCCAAGATTTTTCTCCATTCTTATTTACATACATTTATTTACCGAATCTCTTTATAAATAGACACCTCAGATAACCGCGTAAATCTATTTAATATTTTCCAACAAAGTGCGGAATATCTCCAACTAAATGAAAAGATGTTTTTTAAAAAAATGCCAAGATTTTTTAGCAATTGCTAATAACCAATATCATTTCCTTTAATCTGACAAATAACAAAGTGTGAGAAAAAGATAGCAAGTCTTCAGTGATGAGTACATATCTTGGATATTTTATGCAACATGTTTGTCTCTTCAATCCACAAATCAGCAACACAACCACTCACAACGTTTCAGTTTCATAGAAATTATCTCATAATTTTAAAATTTATTGTCAGCGAATCACATCTGTATTTGTAGTCAGCGTTCATTAATGGGAGATGTGGCGGACTTGCTGGCGCACGCTCATGCACTGATCCCGGTCAATAAACAAGCTGTTGGTTTTGACCTCGATATCATCCTCCAAAACCTCCTTGTTCCTCAGCAGATTGTTGAGAGTGGCCTGGGCCTCAGCAAGACGCATTTTCAGGCGATCGACGGAGTAGTTGATCTCCCCCACCTCTCCAACAAGTCTGTACTGCACAGGATCACGGCAGAGTTCCACGTTGGGACGTAGAGAGCGTTTGTCTAAACGGGTGTGGGCAACCTTCAGTGGAGCTTCCTTGTTGGCAATGGCAACCGTGAGGTCCCGGATGTTGTTTTGCATTGACTGGATTTCATCCATAACCTAACAAGTCAAATAGTTTTCTTAGCAAAAGGTCGATTATCTATACATATAAAGTTAAGACAGAACTTGCTACAAAATAAATCAATTCTAACTACTGCCGTTACCCCCTTATACTCTAGAAGATATTTAAAAAATTGGAAAAACGGGTCTGAATCATTCTCGGTAGACACTCGTGAATCAAATAATTCCGTTCCAACTAGAATTATTTGGTCAAATTTTTGCGTTCACTTTCTACCGCAAATCGAAGCGAATATCTTCCATAAACATTTCAATGTTAATAGTTACTATTTTGAAAACATATAGAAACATTTACGACTGTCGCTGCCTTCAATTAACGAAGTGATTAGAAAATGGCGCGAACTTTGGCGACGTGTTATCACAATTCTTGCTGCTGATTAGCTGAACCAATCTACGCCAGAGAAATTTCACTACTTGTGTTAGAAAGTAATTCGGAAAACATGGAAAATCCGAAATTCTAACAGTGCTATATACCAAAAGAATGATTGTTGTAAGAGTGAAACTTTTTGCATAACATATATCACATACCCTGGCAAGTTCCTTTTCCAGACCCTTCTTTGCTTCAATCGTATCCTCAATGCGCTTGCCAAACTCGTTGTTCACGTTCTCGTATATGTTTCTCAGGTCGACATAAGTCTGCATCAGGATTCCATTGATTTCACTGCGCAGGGCAACAGACGCCTTCCTCTCGCGCTCGGCTTTGGCAATGTTCTCTGCAGAATGCGCCTCCCATTCATCTGGTGTGAAAGAGCTGAGAGAACGGAAAAAAACCAAGGACATCAGGTGTGGAATGTTATTGGGTAGGTTCCGAGAAGTTCAAGAAACAAGATTGCCCTGAGTAAGGCAGGGCTGAAATACAAGATGTTATTCACGAGAAATGCATCTCAGAACTGAAAGAGGTGTTGATAACGTTAAGAAACGAAAGTGTGATATTCAAATAAAAACTCTTAATGAATTTATTATTTTGGTACTGTTTTGTAAAATAATACATGCAAATGTTTAATATAAATTTCAGACTTATGACTCAAGGAGCTGAGGAAAAAATGATCAGGGAATATACATTCCTCATCCTAACAGAAATGGTCTGACATTATATCCTTTGTGGTTTGGTCTAAGCGGCACTCTAACGAAACAACTTTTGTTAACAAGGCGTTTCTAACGGTTACCTGATATGACACATAGGTTAACAAATTTGCTGTTTATATGGGTTGAAAGATAATTTTATAGTGAAAAAATTCACAAGAATTGAAAAACTGGAAATCAAGGCCAAAGAGATGAGGCATTATATGAACATTATTATTATTATAGATTCGCGTATAAAGGACTGACGGAGTGAAGGTTCGTGTTTCATTGTGATTCAATTTCGATAAAAGAATACATTTGAAATTATTTCTACTTACTTTTGTTGGATGGTGACTGCATGCGGAGCATAATGGATGTCCTTTGCGTGGTTGTTCAGCGTGGAGCACTTGTTATCCAAGTTGAGGGCGCCATATTTGTCCCCAAGATCCTTTTCAAGCTGCGTTTTTGCGTTGCGCAGGAGCCTGTGAACAAAGGACAGCGGTAACTCAGTGAAATACATATATATAATTTTTATCTCTTCTTGAAGGGAAACTGCTGACGAGAATTAAAATTGATATAGAAATCTTAGAACCTTAGCAATTCTGTGGCTTTGTGAACGCCTTGTTGTCCATAAATGCCCACAAAAATTGCCATTGTCAGCTTTGTTGTCAGCTTTGACCCGAAAATGGAGATCCCTTGGATAAAAAAATATATTTGTACCTGTGAACAAAAGTTTAATTTCAATTTGAATATCTAATTTATTATCATCATCGTTTTTATTATGTTTCGAACTCTCTCTTCTTCTCTTTCTTCGTCACAGCAGGGGTCGTCTTGTTGGCAATGCTTACAAAAAAGAAAAAAATTCTGACCATTCTGACACTTCAAGTAATTATAAACATTAAAATCAACATTAATAATTTAAAGTGTTGAAATGTTTTAACTTTCGACAGTTATTTTAAACAAAACATTTCCATATTTTTCTTCAGTTGAGGTAGACATGTAATCCATTTCTACGATAAAAGCTGAATGTAGCTTCTTTCTAAAATTATTAGCTAATTTGCAGCTCTCGGCGTTATTAAACATCCCAAGTACATCTACGGACAGTCGCTAATTATTTTAAAGCAAAACATCGGCACAAAAGATACACAAATCTTTCGATCACAAAGAGTTTTGATATTTCTACTCCTTCTCTACTTACCACAACTGCTCCAGGGCTTGATCAATCGTCTTCTTCAGGAGAGCTTGCACATTTTCAATCATATCAACTTCCTATAATACAAGGATAAAGAGAATCTTAAGTATTTTAAAAATGGAAAACAGAAAATGTTTTCAAACTAACAACTTTTATCCATATTTTAAAGAAACACATCTGAACAGAGAGAGAAATGCGTTCCTTTTACAGCAGACACTGGACTGAACGGCTGACACGATTGTACACAATCGATTAAATTTAAAATACTTCCTGTTCTTAATACTGAAGTAATGTTAAATTGCCACATAAATGTCAAAAGGTCGATCGGTCTAACCAAATTATTACTGTAGTTGCCATCAGCAAAATAATGCCCAAAGTATCGATTGTTTTGATTATAAAAACCTTCATTCCTGATCTAAAAACATATAATCATAAGGTCTTTTGAAAACTTGTGTACTAAAACTATTTTAATTCGGGGTTTCAAGAGATTTTTATTAGCGTCCCTTGAGGTATGTCGCGAGTATCGTTGCCTAGGCGACCATTCTGTTTGCAGTGAATAACTCGATAAAGTTCCAGTCATTACAACCAGGATGCGACTTTCCAAGCATGTTCTCTAAAAGCTTTAGTAGAAATGGAATATTTCATTAAATTTACAATCTTTGAGCTCGAGGTAAAAGCGGAAAATAAAATTGAAGTGCACCAATTTATTGAATCGGTGTCATTGCAGGCGAGTTCACGTAACTCTACACAACAGTCGGTGTAATAACCACGATTTATTATTCTTTACAAAAGACGCGTAGCCGTAGAATTGGATACAACAAATTATTTCGTGGAAACTTAGGTCAAATAAACACTCTTTGTGCAAACGTCGCCCAGAAATGAAGACACGATTACCGTAGCCTTCGAAGCTTATAAACATTGTTCCTGATATTGTGCTAAGTTGGTCACTCGTTCGATCGAATACGTGCTAAAATAGAATATTTTAGCCCGTAACGACATCCCGATCCAATTAGTGCTCTAATGTAGTTCTTACGTGTACATCGTGGAAACTAGCTTGTATTTCTTTGTCTTATAATGCAGGAAATTTACATTCTCGCCTGGCTAGTCGTTGATATTGGACAGGAGCATTAGTATTGAACAACACTATTCTTCTGAAGGTGAAAATGTGTCATGCGATCACCTAATAATGATGAATCTCGTCAAACACCTGGAAACCGACTTTGAAACTTTCTCAGGCCACTTACATTAGTTACAACAAACAATGATTTCGTCCTTGTGAAAAGGCTGGATTATTACCAAAAAGGACCTAAATTTGGCTAAAAGAAACTGTTCACCAAAGCAATAAATATATTGAGCAAAAGGTCCACTTTCTTTGTTGAAGCCAGACAAATGAAATATAATTTCTCGTAACTTACCTTGGTCAAATGCGCCTCGACGTTGTCATGCACCAAATCGATCTTAACTCGCCTCTCTCTCAAGTTTAGATTCTGCTTGGATACGTTCAAAGGTTTTTCTGTGGCAGCCAGTGCTTTCTCCAGACGACCGATAAATGCTTGCAGAGCCTTGATTTCATTTACCGTTTCAGCGTGTTGCTTCTCCAGCTCAGATTTCCAGTAATTCACGTCGTAGATTCGGCGTTCTAGTTTGTTGTTCACGTCCATCTGAGTGCGGTGAGTTTGGAGAGCAGTCTCAGTGCGAAGACGAGAGCATTCATCTCTGAGTCTTTCAGCTGTTGCTCTTTCTTTCTCTCCTGAGGAAACATTAAACACGTTTGAAGACCGCCATTGAGACGGGCTGTATTTGTGGATAGATCTTTGTGTGATCGCTGTGTATGGCAAATGTTCCAAGCCGGTCGATGAGCCACTCAGGATTTTAGAAGGAAATTCGAAGGATCTGGACATTGGCCTCACCATGCTGTTGGCATAAGTGCTATATGTTCCTGTGTATGGCGAAGTCGCTGGTCTCTGCCCTTGATACGAAGCCGTGTAAGTTGTTTCGTACGGGCCGCCTGTAGGCCTCAGGTACGGTGGAGGATCGAAAGTTGTCGATGACAAATATCGTGCGGTATCAACGAAAGCTTGTGTCATTTTTCCTCTTTAAACTGATGAACTTATTCGTAAACTTTCCTTTAGAAACAGCTCTCGATGAGCTCAAACTTTGCTTCGATTTGAGGTGTAGAAGAATTCTGTTTGGTGTTGGCACAAGGTTCTTTATATCCGGCGGCGTCGTTGTTTCCTAGCAACGCTGTATGGCAACTGTCCGGAGAGCGTTTGATTGGGCCCTAAGACTGTTAGCAACGTGGAGATAATGACCTGATTGGCTGCTTTCCACTTCCGGTCCTGAAAATTTCCACTTCCACTTCAACTGTGTTCCACGTGTTTGTATCTGTTTTTTAGAAACAGAAGAATTTTCAGCACTTTCCCCAAGATATTCTGTCAAACTTTGTATCATGCTTCTCCTATGCTCAGTAAATTAATGGCGAGAACAAATTCCCCATTATTAGACAAGTGCGAAATTATTGAATTTCGCTTTTTTCAAAGTGATTAATATTTAATAATATTTGTCGGCTGAAGGCTATATTTGATATTATGAAAAGTATATATAGTTATTTTGAGCTTCCGCGCTGCAGGGAGTGACCCGTGTGATTATAATTTAAATTGTAAACCGCGAAGTTAATTTTGCTTCATGAACTTCATGGCTTGTGGATTTCCTGTTTCCGTAAGCGTTCACTGAGACAGAAATGAGAACGTTTGTCTTTCGTCTTGACCCTCCGTCTTGATTTAATCTGATCCAACTGTCACAGGTTGCCCTGTCATTCACTGATTCAGTTTGATTAGCACATTTGTCGATCACATTTAGAGTTATATAAAGTTAGGCAGCATGTCGTATATGCAAGTTTAGCATAATCATATTATGCATCCTGTAAACATCTATAATCATACTACTTTAATCATCATACTCATTGAATTACTCTTTGCATTTGAATTAAATTTTCATATTCTACCTTTGGAACTACCATACTTCTGCGCAACGCAGTTTATTATGTTTCATTTTCTTCAAACCAAAATTTCTTTTTACTGACCTGGGTATTCCATATTGATTTATTCCTGTGGTGTTGCCTTTATCACAGTATTTTGAATTTATCTCATATTGCATGTAAAGTGTTCGCAAATATCCTTAACGCGAGGTTTAAGTTACTGTCAGGTATTGCAGTGTTTAGTCGTATCAGCGCAACACCTGCAATAAAATCGTTCTTCGACAAAAAAAACCATCCGAAGAGTCGAAGTTTATCCAACAACAACAACAACAACAACAACAACAACAACTTTATTCATATCTACAATTACACAATAGTGAAACAAATATAAAAAAGCGTTTCCAATATGCGATAGTCAGGCTGCCGTAACTGCACAAGGTTTAATTCAGTTAATGATACAAAGTGCAATGTGGATTTCATATTTACAATTACAATGGACAATAATTAAGAAAGATCGTATTTGAAGTGCAAATGGCAAGTTTTCCTGGCTCATCCTGAAAGGTGAAATTGCTGTAAAAAAACTTCTTTTAGAGCCATCCCGGATTTTAGGCCAAACCATCATATTTTTGCATGCATCACGAGACTAACCTACATAAATACAAACTGCATGTCTCGTTAGATGTAACAAGAATGATAACTCCGAATAGTTTACTGTCTACGGCAGACCGTGTTCGCTGCGAAGCGGAAGGGAATAACATTCGACAGTTTACTCTATAGAAGCCGGGCACTTTTAGTTAAGCCTCACGGAGGTGAGGGCGTGCTTGTACTGGTCGACTGACTAGACTAGACTGCAATTTGTAGAAAATGCCTGAAGTCAAGAAAACGAACAGAAAAGTTTGGTTTGATGTCCAAGACGTTAAGTTTGTTAAGTTTAGAAACAAAGTTGTATAGTTGACTATTAGTAGTTTTGTGTACAAATATAATCAGATGTTTTGATATTTTGCAAGTTTCAGGTCAGCAATAAGCTCAGTATTTCAACACACGGCAATCCCACGTAAGTACGATCAGCTACAGTACAGGTCTATAAAACGCCTTCGACAGTAATAAAAAAACAGTTGCTTTTAAGCTCTTGTTTGAATATCCAAGTGAATATATCCGTAACTTAAAATTCTGCTGAAATTGACAAAGAGCTTTTAAACACGCTAAAAAATAAGAACAAAATAAACAACTGTTGCCATGTGCCATGTTTTGGGTCGCCAAGTTGTACATTATTGTACACTGTAAGTGATGAACGGAAGTAATTATCATTCTGTCTAACTCTGTCTGTTGTCAACGTTGTAAATGTATGTTTAATATGAGGACAAACACAAACATTTTCTGACTTTAAACGTGAAACGAAAATTGGGAGCGACCGGTGTCCGATAACATATTTGAGAAAGCTTTGCGACAGTTTAATGCAGTCATAAAATGATAAATTTATCCAAGTAGGAAAACTGAGATCGGTTTAATTGATTAACATATTTGTTTGCAGTTGTTTGTGTGCTAATTGCGATTTGAGCTACACCTTTTTGCTCTCTAAGATCTATTGTAGAGTTAATCCCAGCCATTGCTACGCTTTTTCGGTCTGCTGGGTGACTAGAAATGTATTTATACAACATAGAAACAGACGATTATAGCTCTTCCTCATTCCGATTGGCTCATGTCTTGGCATATTTGCATAAAAGTCATTATTCATCAATTTATACTACCTGTTGTTTGTATAAACATTTGTAAATATAATTTACAAGTTTGTATAATATTAGCATAAATTTAATTACTATCTATTTATTGTGTTTGTTTGCAAGTTATCCAGGCAACGCGTTCCTTGCAAGTTGCAGAACGATGTGTTATAACCCGACCACTTAGCATATCTATGTCCAGCCCAGCTCTGAAGAAACTCAAGTATAGTTCAGGTCCTGTCTTCAGAAAGTTTCTCAATGATTTTTTTTACCGTATTAAACTCAGTAATAAAGAAAGGCATATAGGTCGCATTTGTAAAACAAGAAATTACCGATAGTATTCTAACAAACTTCTTTCTGTCAAACCTAGATGGCGTGTCATGTGAAAGTTTCGTTTTGTAAAAATATGAGCTCAAACTTCGATAGTTGAGATGTAAAAATAGAATACCGAAGGATTATTTTATTTTATGATAAGACAGGAGTTTACACTGGAATATAACACAGCAAGGTTACCCGGTTGCTATGATCTTATTCTTCAAAGATCAGAAGCTACATGTGAAATGTAAGAAAACTCAACAGCAGGTTTTGTGGCCTAGATTTCGACAGTTCCGGATTTGCGGCCATACAATCTCTCCACAAGGCACAAGAATTCGCCTCTCGTTTGCAGACAAGTTTTCAGTTAAAACAACCGAATAACTTAAGTGCAAGAGAAGAGTTGAATATTTTATTGCAATTAATAATTCGCACTAATTGTTATTAACTATATACCATTACATTTATTTTGTCAATTGCGACAGGACGTAAGGACCCGTAAGTCACAGACAACAACCACATTCACATATACATCCATATATTCACCCATCTGTAATGTCAATTTAATCGGCTGAAGCAGTGTTTGGCGCTAAAGAAAAACAAAATTCTAAGATATACTCAACGCCCAACATAAATTAATATACACCACATCTTAATCACCTCGTTTGGTTGGTCTTTGCCCTTGGTCTGGACAGTACAGACCGAGGACAAAATATTCTCCGGTAAGTGCCGACTAAACGAGATTATTATGATTTTTGTTATATGGCTTTTCTCTTGCTTATTAAATGTTTGCAAAACAGAAAAATCTGTGCGGGGGAATACAAAGAGCTACAAAGCTTGCTTTCAGCCAATCACCACACAAAGGTTTAGTTTATACAGACTTGCTATATAATAATGATATGTTATAATAAGAAAGATCACTGTAACATGTACAGATGTAAGAACTAATCAGAATTGATTATCATATTCTTATTTCACCTTGCTTGGGAACGTTTGTACGGTAAATTGTTTTATGGTTAGATTCAGCTGCAGCGAAATATTTTTATTGAAGGAAGTGTTGCTAAGGGATCAATTTAGCTGGTTAATAATACAACCTTAGACACTAATCATTATTTGATCTGACAGCGATTTAAAGTTGGGTCATAACAAGTGCGACATCAATTACCCTTGTGTTCTCCAAAGCACTTCAAAAATTTATGCAAAAAGCGGACAATACTAAAACTATACCAGAGAACGTTATTATAATGGCATCATTAAAAAAAAGTAGTTATTTTTGAATAACAGGGTTGACCGAAAATGAGCACCATATACAGTAAGTTTAGAGACAATTCTGTGCTTCGAATATATAAAAAGCAGATAGAACGAGCAGGAGACTTGCGATTCAAGTTTTTACGGGGTAATTAATAAATGGCAATGACTTACCAACACCGTGCGAAGTTCACTTATTAGGAAAATCTGCCCTTTGTTATCGCTTAGAAACACTTCAGTCTCAACAAAATCTGAACTTGATGAGTTCTCATTCCACCTCATTAACTTGTGACATCACAGACGACATTATGTCCTCTAATTAAACTAATTAAATGCTTGCATAATTAAATAATAGAACGATTTACTTAAGATCTCGCGCACGCTGAGTGCTCAGTTTCCGTTTTATAAAAAACAGAAACTGAATACTATAATATATGAAAGTCATGCACCATTGTAGCATTGGAACCGCTAGCTATATTCTTAAGTTCATTCTTACAGAAATATATTAATCTGAAAACAACCTGCTGAAGGTAGATTCCGAAGTTCGGAAATGCAAGAGCCGAGCTAACTTGCTCAGTAGAATTTGAGCGAATAAGGATTCTGCCCAGAGCAAAAGATGCAAGACTGCGTAACTGTCCCTTATCATGAACATGAGAAGAAATGTGTTGTTCAAGGCCAAAGCTATTTTGTAGCATAGCATCAACTAAAAGTACTGTATAGACTATAGCACGCGCGCGCTAACAGAAAGGAAAGCATTTTTAGCGCAACGTTGTTCCCGTTTAACAAAGCGCGCGCAACGGATTTTTGTGCACTTTTTGCTGCGGCAATATGTTGCAGGCTTCTGCTTTTCATTCAAAAACCTGCAACATGTTGCGGGAACAATAATTGCCCTAAATATCGTAGCACGTGCTATGTTGCACGAGTACAACTTTTATTAGCGCAACAATGTTGCGATAAAAAAAAATTGTCCCATGTAAAATCACTTTAAATGGAATTTAATTGAAATGTAAATCAGAGCACACAAGTATATATTATGACGAGACTTTCCTTTGTCTGATGTTTCTAAGAATTATTTTTTCGGAGTAAGGATTTTGATCCTGGTAAAGCAAATCCCATTAACCGATCTTTCTTGTTAGGTTCAACTTTGGCATGAATATATCATAAAACAATAGTTTGAAAATGAATCTCAGAGTTGATCACAGTCAAATACATGATGTTACTGAGGTAAATAAACATATATAGTTGTTGTTGTCAATTTAACCTGATTCTAATCTCATGATGCAGTTGAGAAATTTTGAATCATTGTAAGTACTGAGTACCAGCTGATAGGGTAAAATATACATTTAAATTGAATAATTTTAAACCTGTGTACGTGTGTGTGTGTGTGTGTGTGTGTGTGTGTGTGTGTGGTGGAGGGGGGCATGTACAGGACTATCTGTCTGCGTCCAATATGGCTTCGGTTAAAGAGCGACTTCGTTCACTTTCTGTCGTTTTACCCGATTCCAACCTTGCTGATTTAGGAGAATGCTATCTACACGGGCCTAGTGTCAGTGTCGTGGATTTTCCCTCGCGCAAATTCGGCCGTTTCACATTTAGTCATTTCAGTATCTTATTGTTTCAGTTTCTAAACTTTATTCCATTATTTCGTTTACGAATGCTCATTGTGCATCTGGTGTGTGTACATTACGTCGAGTGGTACTATTACTTCTAGAGTCCTGCATAATAAGTCTTCTTACATTGTAATAACGGGGTTGTGTTTTAGAAGAGGACTGAAACTGACTTCAGCATTATTGCATGTAGGTACGTTGTAAGAAATCGGTCATTTTAACCGCTACGTTTTCAAAAACATATCAACAGCTAGCCCCCGCCACCACTCATCACAAAATCAGGTAAATTTTCTGAAGTAATGAACTCCTGAAGAAATGAGAATCAATGGAAAATGGGAATTAACTTGTTCAAGAGTAATTTGTGGAACTTTATGACGTTTCAGTTTTACTGGTGCAAAAACTTGTTTGTACCTAGCCTTCCTTGGTGACCGTGTGCATTAAGGTAATAGGGGGAATGAGTCGAGTGCTGGGGGAAAGTGCATGTGAAATATACTAAGGATATGTTATACGAGATATAATTATGGATTTTGCTAGCCAATCAGACCGTAATGCAGAAAATCGGAAATGCGTAAACATAGAATGTTTACTTATGAACACTTCTGAAACTGAAATCTTGTCGTTTTAACAGTCAACCCGAAACAATAGAGATACGAGGCTAGGCTCTGGGGAATAAACAATGGGGTTTGTCAGTTCTCCAGAGCTTCGCACGGTGAATTTTAATATATTACAGTCTTATACAGCGTACTCAGTAGGCAAGCCTCGTTTTTGAGCGACTGGTGCCTCTGTAGCGTGTTTCGCCCATTGCTTGGCCTTGCTCAGATCTTCCCTCTGCTCGGCTATCAGCCTCTCCAAGAACTCATACTCGACTTCTAGACTCTTGTATTTCCACGACAACGTCTCGACTTGTAGTTGCAGCTTGTGTTGCCAGTCCATCGCCACTTGCAACTGGTCCTTCCTCGACAGTCGGCATTTTGTGTCCGTGTCGCTGGCCTCTTCTTCTTTATGCTTATGCTGAGCAGCGTCTGTTGTGCTTTGGCTTTCAGTAAGTGTAGAAACTTCCTGTGAAAAATGCAGGAATATATAAATATTGTTGTATCTTTGCGCTACTATTTTATCAGTGTGATTATGGAGTGATTATGTAATTATGGGGAGTGCCAATAAAGTATTGTATTGTATTGTATTTTGTTATAGCTTTCTGGCAGCTCGTTTAGTATACAAATTGGAATTGTGTAAGTTTACATTACATTTCATGTTTTCAGAAATTCTTGTGTGGCTGGTTTCTGTTGCTAAAGCCAGTGATTTAAAGTGAAAGGAAGTTAACGTTTTCGGAGCGGAGCTCCTTCTTCAGTCCGGGTGATGTGAACCGTATGAAATAAAAATGCATGAAAAAAATAACCATAACAAAGCCATGAAAGGAAAGTAAACAGTACGGTTATGGTTCAGCGAAATAAATTCCTGACTTTCCTATTTCTGTTTATCTGTCTGCCTGCCTGCCTGCCTGTCTGTCTGTCTGTCTGTCTGTCTGCCTGTCTGTCTGTCTGTCTGTCTGTCTGTCTGACTATCTATTATATTGTGCAGGGATTTAGCTACGCTGGAACGACACGAAGAGCAATGCATGCTTACGTCTACTATTTGAAACTATACAAATGTATTTATGCTCTCATCAGTCAGTGTTCTCATACTCTGGAACATTACTAACAGAGTATATATACGTAAGCCTAATAAAAAAATCTAAAATAGCCAAGTGCGTCCATATTGAAACCCTCATTGTACTGAACAATCGGTAACATGATACTAGCAACTCACCTCAACAGCTATGCTCTCACTGCTTCTGCCCGCACTGTCGTAACCACTACCGTTTAGAATTCCTCTCTGATGGCAGTCTCTACTCAACCCATTTCTGTTTCGAATACATTCACTGCTTTCTAGATTTCGCTCTGTGTCCTTTAAACTGGCTTCCATGGCAAGGTCAACTGCAGGAGTATTAGTTTCGCTGTGATGTTGCCCACCACGAGGCGAACCTTTGTCTGGTATGGACCACTCGTCCTCCTGCAAACTCTCCCAGAGATCACTGGCAAAACTTCCTGGAAGGCAGTCAATCCGTTGGCTTCCACTTTGAAAGCTGTGTAAACTCCGGCTTTCCTCGCCTTTTACATCTATGTAACTCTTACTTTGATCTTGTATTGCTCGATTTGAACTTTTAGCATTGAGAGCACTGCTGCGTGTTCCACTCTTTGTACTGAAGAATGTTTCAGTGCTTTGAAAGCTGCTGTACGACTGTCTGTCTGAGCTTGTCTCTTTGTCATTGAATGTACTACGCCCTACGGTATTAGCACTGACTCCCCTGGGGCTATTACCACCATACAGGCCACTGTGAGCTATTTTATAGGCCTCACTACCCGGGCTTTTGTCGCTGTCAGAAGCTGTGCTGGTTCTTTCTGAATCACTGCCCGGCTGTCCAACGAACTTAAGCTTTACATTTGCCTCAGTTTTGTAACTGACTCGGCTTTTGTCTTGCGTTTGTACTCCACCACGCCCCACGACATCATCACTACCGGGGTTTCCTCCGCGACTGACGCTCCTAGGTTCATTGTCAGTACTAAGCTGGAGAATTTCAAGATTGAGAGAGCTCACTGAAGTAGTTCCTTTTTTGTCCGAGTGAAATAGAGGATCATGGGAGGCTGGTGTCGAGGCTGTGCGGGTTCGCTCCAGTAGGGTGCCATTGGCTGGTTTCAGTACAGAAACATGAGTTGATGGTTGACGAGCGGGCGACTTTAAAGGTAACTGAGGAGAAGTCTCGTTGTCATCCTACAAGCAAAGAATATTAGTTTGAAATGCCGTTTAACATGTGTGACTTCGAGTGATCTACTCAGGAGATTGCAGTGGTTTCCTTAGCAGAATTAGACGGCATATCTCGCTAGGAAGGGAGGAAAACCCGTGATCTAGGCCCATGGCTGGTTACACGAGTTTCAAAGAAAGAACTGGAAGCACGGCAACAGTCAGCTACTGTAAACGGATGGGGCGTCTATGTATACAAGACGAGATTACCAGCGGAGATGAACTTGACTGAATTTGAACTCTTTGATGCCGTGGGGTGATGCATGTTTTCAGGCCTGACCTAGTGGAAGATCATCCTGAAATGGCGCCTGGACAATACATGCTGTATGTGCTGTCGCTTCCTTCGTCCGCAGCAATAATTGGATTTATCTTGAAAAATCATGTTTTTCTTGACAATATAACACAGGTTTGGTGATTTGCGGCAAAAATAAAAATAGCTGTGAAGTTGTCTTAGAAAGAAAAGTTGTGTAAAATTACCATAGGACAAGAAAGTTTATATATCGT
Organism: Epizoanthus ramosus; assembly: GCA_026413505.1. NCBI lineage: Eukaryota > Metazoa > Cnidaria > Anthozoa > Zoantharia > Epizoanthidae > Epizoanthus > Epizoanthus ramosus. Next base: position 14,692 of record JANVCJ010106940.1, read on the forward strand.
TTAAAGCGAACCCCGTCATAACACTCACCAACCCCCGCCTCAGATGCTCCGATGTCGTACGCAAACTTATTCCAAAGAAAGAGTAAGGCTACGTTCACTGACGGTGAACGGACAGTTTGTTCACACGGAACCGTTCGATATTTTCGCTCTGTTCACACGGAACTGACGAACCAAGTTGAATTCTAACTTTTGTCAGTGGTTTTAGCATCTGCCCATGCGCAAAGCGCTACTTCACCAACCAAAATGTGAGGCTACGTTCATACGGTACCGGACGAATTTTCGACCGGTCAAAAATTCGTGTGTTTAGGTGTTCCGTTCACACGGAAACACGCTAATCGTACGAAAATTTAGACGCCGAACCGTTCAAAAATCCGACCACCAAAATCGAGGACGAATTTTTAGCCGGTACGGTCAAAAATGTGACCGGCGCGGAGTGAACACCTTGACCGTCTCAATTTGCGTACGATTAGCGTGGAACAAAATGTCCGGTCACATTTTTCAGCCGGTCGAAAATTCGTCCGGTATCGTGTGTACATAGCCTACATTCACACGATACCGGATGAATTTTCAACCGGCCAAAAATTCGTGCGTTTAGGTGTTCCGTTCACACGGAACTACGCTAATTGTACGAAAATTTAGACAGTCAAGGTGTTCACATCGCTCCTGTCAAAGTTTTGACCGTACCGGCTTAAAATTCGTCCTCGATTTTGGAGGTCGAACTTTGGAACTAAATTTTCGTACGATTAGCGTGCTTCCGTGTGAACGGCGGAAAATCATCATTCTTATACGAACGATATAGCATTTTCCTTCACTTTCCCTTTAGAAATAGCATTTGTATGACCGGGAACTGGTGCAATGTTCACTAACAGGAATTAAACGTAATGGAAAATGGTTGAATATTAATTTTGTAATTCCGTGTATCTGTCAGAATTTCTTGTGTTATTTGATCCTTTCGGAATGCCCTTGACCAGCGGCCATTTTGGATAGCGTTTATTTATAGTCTGTGGAAAATGAAAATTCACGCGTCAGGTGTTGATCACTGAATACTATCAATGAACTTCTAAATTTTGTGAGGATGTTACAATCGAACTATCGCTATTTTTACCACTTTATTTTAGTAATTTATTGCGCTTCGAATAGCTCAGACCAACTCGAAACGTTTCTGTTAACTTCAGTAAGATGCTTTGTTCTTAGGCGATTTTCCTTTTAATCTTCTTGACAAGTACATAAATTATTCACCAGTGTATGGCCGAGTGCTTTTAATGTTTATATTGACAGGTGCAATCCAATCCTTCATGTAATCATTTCTATAAATAAGGTTCAAACTCTCACAGTCTTCAACTTCAACATTTTCATTTTCTTCCTATGATACACTTCTAAACTTGCACAAGTTCTCGGGTTACTTAGAATCTGGAATGTTCTCAAAAGTACGGCAGAGTATTTCGTGCTAATAATTTAGACAAAAACCGATATATTTTATTGAAAACTGGCGCTCGTGAATGCGACGCGCGTCTAAAAAAATTGTTAGCAGGAGAATTTGTATATTGAAAATAATAGCTTGGTGGTTAACATCTGTTGTTCGTCAAAAACTGTCCGTTTATCCAGAAACGTTTTCTCTCGCTTGAGTCCTTCAGTAGGACAGGAACTTGTAAGTTAGTTAAAAACTTAAGTAAATTAAATTCTAAAGCTACATCCTCAAGTTTAAACAAAATCGTAAGGTGCATCTATAATGCTACTGATTATTGCTGAATAGAAAACCAGTTTCATATCGATTATAAATGTGAAGTTATCTTGTTCACAGAAATGTAGACTTTGCCATTTATTGCAATGAACAATTAAGACTGTACTCACCCTCCTACCCTTGGGGTCTGCTCGACCAACTTGTATCTGTAAATGAAAGAGTTAAGACAAATTATCTCAACGGAATTTATTGTAAACAGCTATATTGAGTTTGAAAATAGTTGTAGTTCTTTTATTCATATGACACAACTTACTTTCAGTGCAGATATGAACGTTTCTGTACTTTGGACGTTCGTCAATCTCTTGATGTTCTGAATTGTGCTCACTGTAGAAGTTTTGACTGGATAGTTGTAGGTAGAGCGAAACATGGTTGATTGAGGAAGCACTTTAAAATGCGAGTGTATTGTCTCGCGCCAACGCTTGCTATTATTTAATACGTGCAGTAGTTTGAGGTGCGAGAATAAAACAGGTTGTTTGCGGCATGAAATCGAGGCTCGCAGAAGCATGCTAGCAAGTTGAACGAGATGCCATGTCAATGGTGGAATTTGTAGGAATCTAATTTCTACAATTGGAAATGCATTTCTTAAGATGTCTCTTCATCTTGAGAAACGCATTTGAAAAACGCATTTCAACGCTTTTTCTTAGACTTGTGCGCACAATTTGTTTGGCGCTAGCGTGCACAATAACTCAATACCGTAAACTACCACTTATAAGCCCTGGGCTTATATCAGTTCACAAGGCTTTTTTGGTGGGCTTATAAACGGGG
>JANVCJ010107051.1:0-17197 GCA_026413505.1 Epizoanthus ramosus
GAAAAGCCATGGAATAATATTGCTTGCTCAAAATATAAAAAACAATAGTGGACGTTAAGGAGGGGGGGGGGGGGGTAAGCCCCCTTAATGCATATTAAAATTCATTCAATATTTCAAGAACCTTGATAACTTCTTTCCAGAAAAGTGCATACGGTGATACGCAGTGTATATGCAGGAGGAAGTGAGTACTGAGTTCATATCAGTGGTAATTGTCAATAGTATATAAACTAATCTAGGCAATGGTATGCAGCGGTATTTACAGATTTGGTGGCATTTACAGCCATTGAAGGCAAACTAGTTTAAAACTGTTTCCTCGATAATTTTGCTGTGAAATACATGTACATACTGTATTATTCTAAACAAATAAGCCTGTCCACTGAAAGGTATCTAGTAGTCTTTTTGTACCCAACCAGTTTGTACCCAGTCAAGAGTAGTTTTCTACCCATCAATGCATCCTGTGTTTGTATTCATAGGTTGTTTCATACATAAAGGATCTTACATAGCTGTGCAAAGATACGGTTTTTATCTTTGAATGTCAAATGTACATGTAGTGACACATGAGTGAGCACAGCGAACAAGTCCGTTGCAAAATTCAGCACGAGAAGGTAAAAGCTGTATCTTCAAACAGCCATGTAAGTTTCTTTTTATCATATGAAAATCCATAAGAGAAAACAAACTTCTGAACCAGCAAACAAGAAAACTATGTAAAAATCCATAAGAAAAAATGAACTTCTTATAAGCCAGTGAACAAAAATTCAGCTGACTTTGTGTTGTGAATTCGCTTGGCACGAGATCGTGTCAGCATATCAAGTAAAAACACTTTGCCTCCATGAATGTTTCAATCATCTGATATTTAATACTCACTTCGCGCGTCTTTCTTACATGTCGCAGTATACTATTATAACATTAACTTATTAACTCGATTGCAAAATAACCAAAATAGTCACAGTTCACAACATTTGTTCAAAAAAGTATAAAATAACCAAGTGACAATATTTTATATGTACAAAGATATGACTTTTATCAACACTGTTAATACTCAGTATCTTATGGATTTTCATATGATAAAATATGATATACTGTGGAAGTGTTCAACTACAGTACCGTCCGCGGGAAAGGGTACGTGCGGGACTGCGGGATCGCGGGCTCGAGACTGCGGGATCGCGGGCGCGGGACTATGGAATAGCGGGCGCGGGACCTTAATGAGCTTCTTGTCCCGCGTGATGCAGTATCGAATGGGATCCAGCCAAACGAGGAAGACGACACGGACTGCTCATGCAATTTGTAAGGCTTGCTCAATCTTTTTCAGGAAACTGTCATACTACATGTACATATACTTGCGTATAGTTTGATGAGATAAGCTTTGATGAACATATATGTACATATATGTATTGTTATGATGTGGGTTTGTATTTCACTTCATCACATATATGTATGCAATAATTGTTTTGGATGGTCAGTCAGATCAAGCAAGTCTGCTCACCAAAGCAACTTTTTTAAATAGTTATCGCAAAAGAAAACTAATATCGAATGTTTGAATGTTGCAAAATACCGAATGTGATTGTTTTGAAGTCCGGCGGTTCATTTCCTTGGCCGAATCATTCAAAAATTATATCATTCCAGCATGTGTAATGCACCTACATGTATCAATATGTTAAGCCAGAGGGGGGGGGGAGGTCGGGCAAAGACCGGGCATTTGAACTCGGACAAGGATTTCTGTTCAAATTCCCCACCCCGGGCAATTGTTAACGATCAAATGTGCCACTTATTTGTTGTAAAAACTTGTCAGAATTTGTTTAAAATGGTCAAATATCCTCACCACGGCCTAATAAGGGCTGTCAAATCCCCCACATATACCCAACCTCCTCCCCTATCTTCCGGCTTAACATTGATAGGTGCATAAATTATTTTCCTTTTGTGTTCTTTGAACTGTGGCAACCCCTAGTGACCGCAAACTGTTGAAATCAAATTGTCTCTGACCAGAAAGTTGACTGTGAAAAGAACAAAATTATTTGAATGGTATAAAGCACACTAACAAAATGTTTTGCAGTGAATAATATTGTTCTTAGCTCAAAATCATTTCGTCCGGCAAGAACAATAAGAGTCACTTGTCATACATGTCCTGTGTACATGTCCCGTGTACATGTACGTGTAAACATGCTACTGACAACGGACTGTTTCTTTACACATGTACTTCCTATGCAGTGCCACACACTGACAAACTTTTTGGCATTCCATTTTCTCTGCACTGTGATATTGATGTGTCACTTGATCTAAGAAAAAGTAAATTACAAAATACTACAAGTAAAATTAGTAGAGTCCTGTGATTTTCCCTTAATTAGTACCGTGTGAAATAATTCCGAGTGAAAGTTTTAAATAAATGCCCTCAGTCCAACTGGTACTGATTTTCCTGTGTGCACAAGATTAAAGATGTTTTCAATGAGAATTTCATAACTTATTTGTTCCGAAACATGTTAACTTTTAAATAACATCTACAAATCTAGTGCCGGTGATAACCCAGATTAGTCTACATTGTAGACTCCTGCCAAAGGATGACTAGAACACTGTACACAACTTAGTTCTCATCATTCATTTCATAACTTCTACAATAATACTTGTACACAGTCTGAACAATAGATCCTGCACGTGCAGTTTACACACAAATCACTCACTTTCATAATTAATTTTAGGTATGCACCAAATATGCGTGCATAATTTCATACGTGCGTGCGCAGGGCACGTCATGTAACTCGCACTTGAGGTAAAGTTACCCGCGAGCAGTATTGTACACTATTTTCTGCAAATTATGAAGGAAAAAAAGTTGCTCATTTTTTGTATATGTGTACTAACTTTTTAAAATTTTCTTGTAGGTGACGCATGTGACAGTGGTATTGCTTGCAAAGGTAGGGAAGGCTATATACTTTAGCATTGGCATACAATTGCAACTGATGCACGGTCAGATTTCAAATAGTCACCAAAGGGATTGAGACCATAAATCATGTTGTATATGCTGAGAATCTGACCCTATAAATGTTGGTCCTGAAATGTACATGTGGTGGTGGTCATCAAGAAAATAATACAAGGCAAAGAGCTCATGAATATTTCTTGGTTTGTTATGTCATAATTCAATACTTCCACTGCAGATTTCACAGTTCAATGCACATGGAATTTCTTAATTTGTAGATACGTATCCTGTATGTACATGTAGTACATGTATGGAAGAATTGAGAATTATAAGCAGTGCTGAATTGAGAATTATAAGCAGTGCTGATTATCCTTTTTTCCCACTCTTCCACCGATTAAATGGCTTACAATAATTAAATGTATGTACATGTACATGTATGCTAAATGTTAGTGTAGATAGATAGATAGATAGATAGATAGATAGATAGATAGATATATAGATATATAGATAGATCTTTATTAATATTTCCTTCCTTGCAGTTGATAAAACTGAATTACAAAGGTTTACATATTTATGTACATGTATGCTACAGTAAATGGTCTCTACAGTTATTAATATCAAATTCTGTTTGTTTTGTGGACATCACTCAACTGCTGGTAGGATACAAAATGTATCATTCAAAATGTGCCAGAAAGGGAGATGTTATCTTGGACATTAGCCAAGATTAAAGGGAGAGTATCACGGCATAGCGCATGTGTACGCAATGTCTCTTAAATCCGACAAAAACGAGATATAATAATAATAATAATAATAATAATAGAGATTTATTGGTAATTCCACGAGTTGGCTCTTCTATTACCAATTATATGCTAACAATAATGACTAATATGAGCAACTTGAATATAAAAGTGTGTTTCCCAGTACACTATTTGGTTGGATGGGTTGTTTTAGAAGGCGATTGAAGCAGATTATGTTAATGTGTTGTGAAGCGAATTTAGTGTTGGCCTGTAGAACAAATTATTGAAATAGCCCCGCAAATGCATAAGACCCTGCCGAATGTGCTTAATCAAAGGTCTTTTGTGCCAAAATGTTGTTTCAATTGGATAATTAATATTTAGCAATGGCATGTAAAACTCCTTTTTGTTGTATTTAAGAGGCATTACGCACGCATGCGCTATGCCGTGATACTCTCCCTTTAAGGATGATCATCATAATTCTTGAGAGTTGCGAAGCAGTGAAAGGGAAACCTTCATTTTATTTGGCTGTTTTCACATCAACTGAAATGAAGATTGCCATTGCAGTGCACTGGGGTTCTTTCTTTGTACAAATTCAAAGCTACACACCCAGCTGTATGTGTCAATAAAAAAAATCTGGTACATATACATGTATATCTATGTCAGTGTTGGCAGACCATTGCATCTTACCAAGAGCTAGTGAAGTACAATATGTACAGTGTAATTTTCAGGGTTTGTTTAACAGAAATTGAAAGCAACAGGGTACATTACATGTACATGTATCTATTTTCTTGTAGGACTTCAACCCAGAAAAATATGAAACTCTATGCAGAGTTATGTCCAATAAATATGTCAAGACAGGAAAGCCTGCCTCCATACTGGAACTCTACCTCTCTGTTCTCACTAAGGGAACATGTTCTGGTGAAGATGGAGAAACATTTGTTGTTAAAGAGTTTGATCCCAGGAAAGCTTACATTGCAACATCAGTCAAAGGTGAGATTGAAGTAGTCATGAGCCTCACTCGTGAGGTATATTGTTCTTGTCACTCAAAGATAAATCCATATCTTTGAGCATACCATGTAATATTCTTTTTATTATATGGAAAACAAAGTATCAGAATAAGACGAGGTTTAGGAAACCTAGAAAATCATGTTTAATGTAAAACATATCGATATGCCATGCACGCGCTTAACATATGGAAAATATGCCACTTGGGACCCAGATGTAGTGTCGTACATGTATGGATTCTACGAGTGGTTTAGTTTTCAGTGAAACACTCACATCCATATAATAAGTAATTTTATTATTCACTAATCCATAAAATACCAGGATTTATGTGTGAAATAAAATTGTTATTTTTCATATGTGACGAAATATCATATTTCATCACATGTGAAAAATAACAATTTTCCCTGTGTAGCATTCTCTAGTCATTTTAAAGCTGTAGCCACCTTGTGTCACTAGTGCGGCAGTAGACATCCAACTTCCGATCGTCTCCCAACATGTTCCAAAGTTTTCTGAAGATTTCAGGAATTTTTTGAAAAATTTCCAAATTTGTTAAAAATGCTTTCCGAGCATTTTCGACCGTTTCCGTAAATTTTCCGAAAATTACCGAAGATTTCAGAAGATTTTCCAAAGATTTCCAAAGATTTTCCGACGATTTCCGACATTTATAGCTTAGTGAATAATAAACAGAATATTACATGGCCGCTTGGAGATACGAATTTTATCTCCGCGCGGCCATGTAATATCCTCTATTTTAAAGATATTATATTGCAGCAAGAAGATCAGTGGATTTAGTAAAGTAATGTTTCAAAATTGATATTGATTTCACATAAATCTGTTTCAAGTTAGTTCAAACTGTACATGTAGCACTTCCTGTTGCACCACTTATAAGGACCAACTTTTATTTTGTTAGCAGTCATACAGTTATGTAAAACAAACATTTTTGACCCTGGTATGCAGAAAACATTTTCTGGCTGTAAAGGACAACACTGCACTGAAGTTTTCTGAGCCTGCTGTAGAGATTCCCCTGGGTTGAAATGATTGTGCAACAATTTTACAACTCGTGCCACACTAGCTTCTTGTGTAGCCTGAGTAATAAGTTATTTTATACTTCACTTTAGCAAATTTTTGCCAAAGCAAGCATGTGTAAGACAAACTGATTGGTTCCAAGCACAACAGTACTGAACTTCAATATCTCAAAAGTCTATTGCACAATCACTCTGAGCTTGGGCAATTTTTATCTGCATTTACCCAACTATAGTTTGACCATTTTTGGAAAGTTTTGTCTGCAAGGTTGTTTACCATGATTGTAAAATATTGTTCAGAATTCCTTTTCGAAATTGCTAAATTTCTGTGAGTTCTTTTTAAATAATCAGGCAGAGTGAAAGAACTCTAATGTAGCTTGTGTCATAAGGAAAATTCGACAGATATTTACAATTTACTACATTAATTTGTGACATAGAAATGACATCACAGCGTACGGGTTGTTACACATGCAGAACCCACTTTGGTCCACGTCATCATACACTGTACTTGTGCTTTCAAAGAGAAATTTAAATGATGCATGCAGAGCCGGTAGGACCTGGTCAGTCACCTCTGATCAAAGTTGTTTCTGGCCAACTCACGCAAGTTAGAAAAGCCAATAAATGTTTTCGGATTTGGCACCCAAGAACAATATTTTTATTCATCATACCATATTAAAATGATCCAGTCGTACTGCTCACAATACTGTTAATGGTTAAAGTACAGTTAGACATGTACATGTATAATTTGTGTATAGTGATCTTAGATTAGAAAACTATATTCATTCAGATTATCTGTGACAGTCAATCCCAGTGGCAGATGTTAGATGTGTACTTATTGAATGCTTGATTGGTTGATTAATTGATTGATTGATTGATTGATTGATTGATTGATTGATTGATTGATTGATTAATTGATTCAGATTGATTGATTGATACTTTCATGATTTACAGATGTTGTCAACATTTTTGGTGTGGAAACAATTTTAATTTATACTGCACTGCTGCTGAAGAAGAGAGTTGCAGTTTATAATCCTCGAGTTGAAACACTGTTAGATGTAACAAGGTTAGTTTGAATCACATTTTACACACCTGGCATACATTGTACAGTGAAATATCTGAAGTGTGTTTCCATCGTTTAGTATAGTTTAGCATATTTATTGTATTATTGCAAATAATTTGTTTTCGTCAATTAAGTCACTACTACATGTACACTAACTTCCATAGTGTTATCTGCACTTTTCCTCCACCCTATAAGCAATCAATTGACTCACCAATACTGAAGGAATCAACACCAGATACTTACAATTTTAAAGTTTAATTTAGGCTTTAATTGCTTTTGTCTCTAAGATTATTGAGAAAGTCATTGCCCAACAACTTATTACCACACACTTGACTGTCAACGGCCTCCCTGTATGTGTACATGTACTAAGTCTGCACTTTTGAAGGTCCAGAAAGCCATCTGAATACATGAAGATCTCTATAATCGACATTCTGTTATATATATTATTAATTCATTAGTACAGTTCAAAACGTTACAGTGTGTTTCCATATATCAGAGGAACATCTGAGCCAATAAAGAGAATCCTATCCTTAGCAATTTTAATGTCAACATTACCCTAAATCCCCACACAACAATTGGAGATGTTATGTTTCCCAAGCCTAACGATGAGATTATAAAGGTTCAGGTTCAAGGTTCAATCTTCTCTTACTATTTTTCCTGTGCTACATGAAACTGCTGGAAATGTAATATGGGTGAAATCAAACGAAAATTTGGTTAAAAAAAAATCCCATGAAACTTTGTCTCTTAACTGCGCACTTTTCAAAAATATTCTTATCACTTAACCCTGATAAAGGCTGTAGAACAGCCAAAACATTGGAAGTTGTATACCATTGTTTACACTGGAGTAACATGTTATTTACAAATGAACAATAATTACAAAATTAACAGGAGCACTCTTCCGAACCATTATTGCAATGACATTTTAGGCAGTCATAATTTTGTAAGATCTAATTTTCTTACTATTTTATTACTTCTTAATATTTACAATGTACTTCACTATTATTAGGCACACACTTGCATGCTGTCATGCGTGAGTGGCCAGAGGTCAATAGCAGGTGAAATAGCAACTTGTAGCGCAACATTATTGCATTGCAAGTTCGCGCGTGCTGTTGCGCATATTACCATGTGCTTGGCCAACTCGTTGTGCAACAAAATTCGTTGTTGCAAGTTGAGCTCATGCTCGTCAATCCTCTCATCTGATTGGTCAGTCAGATCAGTGCGAGCACTCAAGCTGTTTTTCACTTCTCTCAGAAGTCCTGTCTGCAGGCTGTGTTGAGTGCTTTTGAGTTTTGAGTGTGCTTTGATCAATGTTGTACTTTTACTCAGTTCTTTGCTCGCCGCCTCTTTGGTCAGTCTATTTTTCTAGTCAACTTTAAACGGACCTACCACAAAAGGGAATTTTTCCAAAGCATTTATTAACTGTAGCTTTTTCTCTTTGGAAAGTCTCTCCTCCAAAGCAATGGGACTTGAGTTTTCACTTGTTATTTCTCTCTCTTCCGGCTCCAGTCTTTCTACCATTGATTTTTGGTTTTGTTTTTGGCCACGCGTGCACAAACTCCTTGCACATCAGCTTGATGTGTACGTGAAAGAACCAATCACTGGCGTTCTCTTCCAACTTTGTTGCACAACAAGTTAAGGTCATGGTGGTAATACGAGCAACAAATCAAAATTTTGTTGCAAAAAGTGGAAGTCGATTCTACTTTCTGCAACATCATTTCACAACATTGAGTTAAAATTTAGTGACTGGTAATACAGCTGCTCTCTATATTTCAAACTAGAAAGTTTTTCGGAAGTAAATGTAAAGTAAGAGTGTCAGAACTGTTATCAATGGAAGCCACACAGTGTGCATTTTACCCTCTCATTGCTCCATTTTAAGGGTATTTAAAGCTCAAGTACTAGTTACACAAAACAGAGAGAACTTAATTGAAACAGACGTTGCAATCACTGAGGATCGAAGCTTGACCTCTCGCTCTGAAGACCACGCACTAACCCGACCTGAGCCACACCTGCTCCTACAACTACCTGGAGCAAGTTAGCTGGCAATGTCTCAGCACTGAGTAAATGGCATAAGGATTTGCTGGCCAATCAGAAAGGACTGGCCAAACCTAAAACGTTTTACTGTCTCTTGTATGGTTGAGCTAGCCTACTCAGAGATGTCACTGGGAAATGAGTGATGATTTCTGTTACTGCATGACTGTGTAGTCCCCCCAATTTAGACTTCTGAGAGACAACCTGATGCTAAGAAGTGCAGAGTTGTGGTGGATGAAGACTTAAAGTAAAATGCAGCAATGGCCAATATGTTTCCAGTTGTTAATAAGTTAGTTCTTGTAGAAGAAAAACGCCACCACTATCTATGCCAACTCTATTCCTTGAGGACCCACGTACTTGGGTCATCCAAAAGTAATGAAACCTATTAATAAAGGTTCAGCAAGGACAATACATGTACTATTCCACAAGTGAAAGAAAATGTGATGACAAGTGTATATGTTGTTAGAAACTGGAGTGATCAACCCATTGGTGGGCACTTAGTGTTTCCCTGTTGTTCTGGTTGCTATGTGTAGAGCAGTTGGCTGTCAATGTTTCTGTATTGACTACAGATCCTTGAACACTGCGAGTGGCAAAGCCTTTATCCAGTACCTCGCTGCAACAAGATCCTAGAGCATTGCAGGGGACAAGTGGTTCTCATACATTTATTTTCTGCAGGGCTACTGGCAAGTGAACATAGCAGAAGAAGAAAGAGAAAAATGCCTTTGCAACCCCAGACACTCCTGTTTTTTATGAGGGAGCACCTGATCTTGAAAAGCTTCTGTTGGTCGGATTTTCAAGTCTGTTTTGATGCTGTCATAATATGTGAACAGGACACTGGAAGAACGTGGGGAAATATTGTGAAGAGTCCTGTCTGAGTTGCCTGCGTCTGGGTTGAAAATCAATCTAAAGAAAGTTTAATTTTTCTTTAAAAATGTCAGTTATTACTGGGCCATTTTGAATCCTCGTATGATGTTTCAACCGATCCAGTGAAATTCTGAGCAGTGAAATCTTGAGTGACTGACCTATTCCTCTTTCTTTTCTCTAACTTGATACAACTACAGGCATTTCTATTAATAGATGGCTACTACAGGCATTTTGTGCCAAACTATGTAGATGTTACAACACCGTAATATAGGACAACAGTTGAAAATGGACACCAAAGTGCAACCAAACGTATCTAACCCATACGTGCCTTTTAACCAATGCCCCTATTTTAGCCTTACTTCTGCAGGTTATTCCATGTATTCTTGATGCTGATGCCAGTGACAATGGACGGATGGCAATCTTGGTACTGTCAAATGCTGAGAGGAATTATTGCACCACATGTACCTCCTCTGCTAGGAATGCCATCCCCTCCACTTGTGCTTGTGTATGGAGCAGAACACTTGAAGCCTACCTCTGTGGCATTTAACAGCTTATAGCTATCATGCTCTTCAGTAGTTACAGTAAGACATTTCAAGAACCCAGTGACTCAGTGACTTTGACTTTGTAACAAGGGCATTTGTATAGAAATGCAGATGGGCTTTCTCATATTCCCTGGTTTGAGAAAGAGTCCAAAGACACGAAGGAGGTTCTGACCTCCATATTTGTGTTCATTGATAGTATTTAGAATAAGTTTGTTTCCAGCATTGCACTTGTGGATAATTTTGATTTGTTACCATTTCATATGCACCATTTTGAAGAATCAGTAATCTTGCACATGAACATTTTGCTTCAGTTTTTAGAACAAAGTTACAGTATGTATTTGTTCAGTTCAAGTTGTTCTTGGAGCTGACATGGGGAGACTCACATCAAGGCCTGCTCTTTGTGTGCCAAGTCAACGACCTGCCGAATCTGCCATGCAAGTGGTGCCACTTATCAACAGTAAACCTGAACATACCTTGAAACTTGCATTCCTCGACCCCCAGGATGTAATAGCTTCAACTGATCCGCATTCGTTACCCTCGCATCAAAGGCAGTATCGACAATATCAGTTAAAAAGTTGTTACATTTTGCGTTGTTATACGTACATTTCTCGTTAAAACTGTTACATTTAGCATCAAAAGTTGTTAAATTTTGATTTAATGTTGCAAACGTTGTTACATTTTGGCTTAATGTTACATTTTGTAGTATAACATGTGCAAGCCTTTCCCGTCCAGAACACAATATCAGCGATTTTGGCAAATAAAGTGATAGATGAATTCAATTGCTGATTTAATTGCTTCGAGATCTTACACTCGAATCAAGGGTCAGATGTAGATGAATCAGTCTTTAGTCTGTGATCTTATGAGATGGGCAGGTTGAGAGACTACACAACGTCTTGGTCAAGTTCCAGTACAAGCTTGTACATGTACTGACTGGCCCACATGTGTTCCTGAGGCACTCTTTGCTTATAACGTTAATGTCAATGAGTCAACAGGCTATACTCCTATTGACTGATGTTTAGCAGAAAACCCCTCTATCCTATTGATTCTGTGTAAGTTCAAGTTGGATTAATCGAATTCATCAAACAACGTATATCCGGATTGCTATACACCAGAAGCAGCAAGTGGATGAAACAGAGCAGAAGGCCCAGGATACCATGCTGGTTTACATGGGAGATCACGTGTGGTACAGGAATATGGCAAGAAAGTCGTGAAACAATTCTCAACCAGTGGTGTGGACCCTGGAGGGTAGTGTAAGTCTTATCTGAGGTAACATACAGGATGTGTAGGCAGTGGAATGTCCGTTTTTGTTACACTTAATCCCATGCTATCCCCCTCCAAAGAATCACACCTAGATAGAGATGTGAAAAGAAGGCCAGTAAACCAACTCTAAAAGAGACAAGTTTAAACAGGAAGTTGAGTTAATTGAAGTTGCTATACACATTCCAAAGTATGCCATTCCTGAATATCAGTTCCAAGCCAACCCACTGCGAGAGACCTATAATATTGACTAGGAAGTTGAGTTGGAGAAGCTACAGTCCCTGACAATTGCCAGTCATTGACTCCTAAGCTCTCAACTGGGAAATCTCTCAATTGGAAACGCAACAAGCACCCTCCAGGGCCTAGCAAGGAAGGTGTGGGCCTGCTTTGCTCAAGGACTTCGTTGCGACAGCTGGTCTTGAACTGTGTTAACACAATTGTTGTTGCACATTGTTTAAGTTTGAATTCCCCATTTAGAGAGGCGGATGGTGTAACATTGGGACAGGGATCTACTTTAGCTCCACTGCGTTGCCCATGCACCTCAGTTGCTGTTCTCAATATGGAATCGCTTACATGAGACATGCACAGAACGGCGTTACAATTTACGTGTATCTAGCTCCGTGTTTTAATCCCCAAGGTAATCATGGGTGGCATTGCATACATATTGTACCTGTGAACAGCGTTCCCAGTGTTTTTGTGGCATCGTCAAAACAAGGGGACCAATATTCGTATTCACATACATATCTGTACCTGTCTAGAGATGTCACAATGTTTCTTTGGCATCATCAAAACAGAAGGATATTCTTAGTCACATATTTGTAAAGTTAGAGAGTGCTGTCAGTGTTTGTGTAGCATCATCAAAACAGAGGCATGTCGTTACTTACATACATATCTGTACCTGTATAGAGTGTTCCCAGCATTTGTGTGGCATCGTCAAAACTGGAGCATTGTTTATCCCTATGTACACCTGGAGGATGATGAAATTGAGGTCTTCAGGTCCCAAGTTACATATGTGGCAGGGTTTACTGATGCCTCCAGTGAAAACAGGACAGACCTGTATGACCTATTTGCCAATGGTAAGTATTTAGGGACACTAACAGTTTCAACTGGTATATTATTTTCCTAGGTTTAGTGGCTACTACCCACTGTCTTCATAATATTGTAAGATTAGACACTGATACGTTTTCTTGATTTTAAAAAATGCCCTGAACACTCGATCATTTCAAAGTTTGTGTTTGTGGATGCATTGGCACTGCTAGACCTTACAGTGTTTAAATGTAGGACTTGATGTATCTATACATTATATTTTAAATAAAGATTTCCTACATGTAAGGGAAAGAAGCACAGTAATATTAAATTAGTCCATAGTGTACTACATTGGTAAACTTACGGTAATAAATGAGTTTCTATGTGGCATCACCAGCATTCCATTGTGGTTATTGTGTCAATCACCCAGGAACGTTTTATAAAGTTAAAAAATTGTCTTCAGTTAATTGATTCAAAACCAGAACTAGTACTGTTGGTACTCTAATAAAATATGCAATAAAAAGAAGATGGGTCCCTTTGCTCGTTTAGTTGCAAATTATGCTAATCTATGTACGTTTTGTCAAAATATATTACAGCTGAGCATTGTTAACTACTAAAGCTATAGTTATTCTGTACCTGTATTTGTGAATAATATGATGTCCAGAATGTCTCTCATATGTGAAAACATTATTTTGTATTTGTTCAATATCTTTTTTTGAAAAATATGTACAGTGTTGTTGTAACACAAGATATACAAAGAAAAGGGGGGTCCCCGGACTTGTTTGTGGGACAAACATGACATTTTCCACAGGAGGACTGGAGCAAGTTGTTTTTATAAAATGAAAATCACCGAGAGAAGTATATTTTCCATCTCCAATATTAGATATGCATTAAAATGAGTAGTATGTACTATCAAATTATGACAATTGATAAGAATTTGATATTCTTGTCATATGCATTGGAGATGCACACTGCAAAACAGAGGAATGACCTCTGTAACATTTGGTGTTGTACATACAACTTAAAGGAGCCACAGTAAGTCAAGACTTTATTGTACAAGCACCAAAAGGGACAGGTGTCAATTATCAGATGATGAGGATGCAGAAGTGTCTGAACAGGCTTGAATTTCAGTGGTGGTCTCTCCTGTTGTTACATGTATGATATGCATCCCGCTTATTCTGTATGTCTCTCTGTCAGCTGTTTAACATAGCAGCTCCTCAGGGTATCTGTTATTTCGACCACAACTGCTGGGTTTCAGGCATGTTTCTCTTGTACCCATACTACTTTTCCCTTAAGGATTGGCATGGATTTCAATTGTGAGAAAAGAAAGGTAAACTGGTAGCTGCATGGAAGCATTTTTGCTCTATTTTACCAAATGATATTGAATTAACTCACTGTGTTTTACTCTGGGATAATGCATGTTTGTATCAGTTGTACATTTTAGACTGGTACATAATTGATATTCTTGCGTCTGGTCAATTTCTGATAGTATTTTAATTCTTCCTTTCATACAGTTGCCACTGGAGAAATTACCATAGCGGCTCATGCAAGAGGTTTGTGTAACCTTGCCATTATTTGTGTACATATAATGCTTTTGGACATAGTTGTTGTACAAATCCAGTTGACAAATATTTCCAAATGTACATGTACAATATATAGTTGAGTAGGTGGGAAGGTATATATGCAGATAGTGAATTAATAAGGGTCGATGATATCATTGATATTGGTTGTCATAGCAACCACAAGCTAATCAAATGCATAATGTTTAGAATAGCTTTTAAGAATGGAAATGTTGCAGCACAAATTTGCTAAATTTCTTTTAAACGTTTAGTTCAGTAGTTCAAGAAAAACAGAGAAAATCTACAATTTAACCACCCAAATGATTTGTGAATTCATTGTACATGTGTCCAGGCGTCCTGGGACTGTCACATTCCAGGCAGCATGACAAGACTTTATTAAATCTTTAAACTCATCCACCATTCTTCCACTTGTACATCTCTTCTTAGTCTGAACTGTGTTTTCTTGCCATAGAAACATTTCAAATGGGGAAGATCCATAAAGACATCGCCATGTTCATGGTCGAAGCAGCTAGAGATGAAGAATACTCAGACCAAATGTTGATTAAGGTAATGTATAATAAAGAATAAAAAACCTTTATTACACTGTCAATATACGTATTTGAGATTGCAATTAATTGAGGACACTCATATACAGAGCTTTGTTTACATGTGCTTCTCAAACTCATTAATTATTCATGTGTTGAATAGCCAATCCCAGCATTGTATTTTGGTTACATGGATGGCCTTTCATACCCGATGAAACACCAAGTGAAAACCCGATGTGTTTTGATATCAAAACCAGTATGTGTCTGTGTCTTAATTTGCATCTGTATGATAATAATAAAAATGTGCCCTTCGGGATGCATTGTTTTCACGGTGTTTGGAACGCTTGATGAAACACGCAGAACGAGTTTTTGAAATATAACTTCACGTAGCCTGAATTCGATCAGCGTTAATGTGTGAAGCATGTACGCACATGTTAGGGGTGTAAAGCCAATCATTTGTCTTTTCCCGTGTGACATGTTCATATTATTTTTATTTTGCTACGAAATAGGAACTGTCTACTAAAACTCACGGCCTCATCAACAACTTGAAGAAGCTGGCTGTCCCAGGTGCAGAGGGAAAGGAACCCAAAGTAGTTTTAGAAACTCTGAAAGAAAGAAATCTTAGTTCCACAATGGAGAACTTTCTGTTTGATCTAGCTACAGCAGAGGGACTGGCATAGATGCAGCATTACGGAGACGTGTGCTGAGTGACTGCTGGTTATGATGATGCTATTGCTGGTGACAAATAATACGCAGTTCAATTTCCATATAAATTTGACAAATGACAGTTTAAAACTATATATCATAATACTGTACCTGGAATAAATTGTAAAGATGCATAACCAGGGGTAGATTTTCTGCATTCACGAGCATGCTGCTGTCATTTGATATACAAGGTACACGTGTAAGCTGGTACATATTAAGTCCTTGTTTGTAACTGGCGACAAGACTGATCTTTCACTGTTGAGAAGGTAAACAACACATTTGCATAATATTGGCACTAATATTCTTACTGACCCTCCCTCTCAGGAGTGACGATGGTTGAAAATCTCCCGTCCCCCCCCCCTCACTTTGGCTGGGTACGGAGCTATGTGTAGCAACGTTAATTTTCAATATTGATGGCTGTGGAAAGAGATGTGGGGTGGGGAGTTGCAACCATCCCCCTCCCCTGCTGAGAGCGAAGGAGGTGGCAGAAAAATATATTCGCGTTTGTTGTTTTTAGTTAGGTTCTCTAGTATTTAAAATGACTGGGTTAGCTGCTTTGTTTTGTAGCATCTATTAAAACTGGTATATATTTCGATGCAAGGGTTTCCATACTAATTCTATCTAAAGTCACTATGACCTTTAAAAAATCAGGCGTAGGGTGCTAGGTCTGTCTGCACTGCTGCGTTGGGGATTGGGTGTGTCCGCACTGCTGTGTAATAACTGGTTATGCAATGGCCAGTGTAGATTTCGGGTGTTTGTTTTCGGTGCCAGAAGTAAGGAAAACGCTGCTTATTTCTAGCTCTTCACAAGTTTAAATGTCGAATAACCAGTCAAATTACGAAGTTAACTTACGTTGCACAAGGTTAAAATCTTACTTGTGTTGATATATGCGTGGTAGAGTCCCCACGATAACAAGAAGGAACATTGGAGACCCAGGTTTCGTGCGAGTGATGTTTTAGATGGTGTTCTTGATACTTTTGGTACTGTTGGTGTTCTTGGTGTTATTTTTGGTGTTGTTTTATTTTTGGTAGTGTTGTTGTTGTTGTTGTTGTTGTTGTTGTTGTTGTTGTCGTTCATCCTGAAAGATTTACATATACGACTATGTTTCTGTATAAAATACTGAAATATTTATGACTTATCTTCAATAATGTCCGTGTTGTTTTTACTTACTTATTTCAGTTTTTTCAGAGATATTTTGTTATGATCACGAGTCGCAAATTGCAATATATTTGTAAAGCATTACATTTTGTACCTTGTACAACCATTCACATTCCCCTCACGTCTAGTCTGGGTCTTCAGTGGAAAGTAATATATAGCAGACGTTATTGATTAACCATTGCAACAATTGGACTGAAGTCAATCTATGAAGTGTTATGTGATTGTTAGAAGTATGAAAATGAAATACGTTATATAACGTTACACATGGTACTGTTAATATGGCTGTAAACTACCTTTAAAATGTTTGAAACAGCTCCCAGAGTATCCCAAAAATACATTGATTTGGAAGTCCAGACTCTATCTAGCTGAAGTACAGGTGGATTTGTAAGTCCGAATAAAGTTGTTAAAAATAATAAAATAAAAATACAAAAATGCCCTTACTTTACAAGCATGGTTGACGCTCTGTTGGGTAGACTTACATGTAGTTTGGACACATTTTATTTGGTTTATAAAATTTTAAGGTTTTAACTGATTTTTTTCTTCATGTTTCCAAGATTTCACTGCAAACGGATCTTAGCTCTAGTGTAGATCTGGCACCGAAAATCTCATCATCTTCGTCCTCTTTTTCTTAAATCACTGAATCAATTTATCTTCATAGATCTATCACTTCAACAAATAATAATAATAATACCTAATAATACCACAGGTAGCCCACGCTGTCTAATCAGTAATTAATTCTTATACTTGTGCATCACTGCATGTCGAATTTTATATTTAAGAGACT
>JANVCJ010107162.1:0-17188 GCA_026413505.1 Epizoanthus ramosus
CCCTCTGGAATATTGTATAAGTAGTACCGCAGTTCATTCACTAATA
This sequence comes from Epizoanthus ramosus, assembly GCA_026413505.1. NCBI lineage: Eukaryota > Metazoa > Cnidaria > Anthozoa > Zoantharia > Epizoanthidae > Epizoanthus > Epizoanthus ramosus. Next base: position 47 of record JANVCJ010107162.1, read on the forward strand.
CACGTATACACAATATTCCCAGGATTGCAGGGAGGGCCTGGCGGTAGGGTGCTTTACAGTCGTTACCCCTCTGGAATATTGTATAAGTAGTACCGCAGTTCATTCACTAATACACGTATACACAATATTCCCAGGATTGCAGGCAGGGCCTGGCGGTAGGGTGCTTTACAGTCGTTACCCCTCTGGAGTATTGTATAAGTAGTACCGCAGTACATTCACTGAGGATCAGAGAACAGGGAACAGGGATCAGTGACCAGGGACCAGGGACCAGGGACCAGGGACCAGGGATCAGGGATCAGGGATCAGGGATCAGAGAACAGGGAACAGGGATCAGGGGCCAGGGATCAGCGATCAAGATCAGGATGGGCCAGGGAAAAGGACAGCGGAATAGGGAAAATGGATAAGCTGCCTTTTTTGGTTTTGCAGTCGTCCCAAAAGCTCTGTCTGGCAGCCTTGGGTAACGTAAACTTACAGACACGGTAATAGCATCTCCACGGTTGCTAAAAATAGATCAACCGCAAAGAATTGTGGGATCGAAATGCGGGCAAACCAATAAACCATCTGATATATCTGTATTTTTGCTGTATCAAATATCTTGTATCGCATTTAAAGGTGATTGTGAAATTGAGCAAGTGCCATCTGCAGTATATAGAAAGCGTATAGACAAGTTTTCATTACGGAGTCGTGGTGCATTGCGGGATTGGTTGGCGGGCAAGCACACGTGTGACGTAACGGCTATTGCGCTGCCTATAATCTAAGTCGAAAGTTCTGAAAAAGTTCGATTCCCCCACACCCCAGGCAATGTTGGATTGCCAGAGTATATGGACAAGGATTAACGTTTAGCATATATAGGCTGTTTCAACCACCTTGATGAAAATTGTAGCTTGTAGTTCTACCCTTGGCACGAGTTTGTGGAAAAGTTCTAGAACATACGGAGGAAGTAGAATTTGGCAAAAAAGTAGTTCGCTTAAAAAATAACAGATTATCAAACCTTCGATGTTCTGGTCAGCCTATTCCGTTGCTCACCGCGGACTCCGAGACAACTTGAACTCGACCGAACATGAGGTCTGGTTTACACTGGCTACGGAAGCAGAAGCGGAAGCAAAGACGAAAGCAGACAAAAGTTGTGTTGTAGTTGAAACCAGAACGACGGAGGCAGAAGCGAAAGCCTTGTTTACAATGCATAACTCTCTCTTGAAAGCATATTTTTTTTCTACCAAAAATGTTTCTGTGAATGATAACTGTGATTAACTCGACCGTTACTCGACAGTTTCTTTATAGTGTTTACTCCTTCCTCGAGTCACGTATTAATTGCCAAATAAAATGGGCACCCGGCTAGTTTAGCTTGTATAGTTATTTCGGGTGTCCAACCACTGTAAATTAGTTTAATTTCTCTCTTTCAGTTAAATTATTGTCAGTTTGCACCTAAAGTGGAAATAAAGGTTTGTTGTTGTTGTTGTTGTTGTTGTTGTTGTTGTTGTTGTTGTTCTTGTTCTTGTAGTGGTGAGTTTTGACTTTTGTTGTTTTAAAATATTTGTAAATGTAGTCAGTTTACTTTGAGGTCATTGAGGGCCCTCACGAAAACTACCTTCCAGTGACTGAGGCCTCCTCGATAAAGATTTAATTTAATATTAAAATATTCTCAGTAGATACAAGGTTTTTAAATATTTTAATATTAAAACATTCTCAGTTGATATAAAACACAATTTTTTTAAAAGGGAACAAGATTGGCAGTTATTTAATGATTGCTGAACCAATCAAAATGAGAGAGCATTTGAATTGAATAATGACACTGATTATTGTTGTGTAGAAATAATTAGATGGATTTTCAAAAAGAGAGTGTTTTGAATGCTGTGGACAGCATTTCGCGTAATTCGGCGTGGAAAAGGAGTTTTCTCTGTAAGTGTAAAACCACAATAGCTCCAGGGCTTTTCTCAGCGCTCAGTTCAATTTGAATAAACTTGAATGCTAGCCTCCTTCGCAAGCAACTCAGATTGTAAGTTCTGGCAAATTATGTGAATGATATAAACAATAGTTATTTACCATCAATCAATATCATTAGCCATATCCGCTACCGGAACCGGTTACCGGAATCAGTATCCGCTACGAAAATCCGACGGAACATTGCCAGCATGCGTGCGTGCAGCTATGGCGTTAGATTCCTTTGATAACTCAATCGTAATGCAACATGCAGTTTCGACAGTCCAACACACATGCTTACACAATTCAACATTCCGTTGACACACCACGGCCACCGAGAAAATGTATCCCCAGGCACTTTCTAGCTACCGATGCAGACGCATAACTCGCCCGTCCGAGAACCTTGAGCGAGTCATACTTTTATTATGAGCGAAGTAGCTTAGAAAAAGAATCGTGAAGAATATTTCCATGTTCTTCAGTAATCCGCTTTCTGTGAAATAGCATAAGCATAGAATAAGCACAAGCACAAAAAAACAAAACTTTCTGTTCTTCTTGTTGCAATTTTGCGTTTGTTTCATGCTTATTTTGTGGTGTGAACAGAACAGACATTGACATAAAATAAGCATAAGGTTTTCAGCGAGCCTGGGAACCAAAGTTCCCTCAAACTCAGAGCGGCTGCGCCTGCGTATTTGCTTGCTTATTTCACGTCTGTTCACACTTGGTGCTGCGTTTATTGCATGCTTATGTTGTGCTTATCTTATTTCACAAGTGTGAACTAGGCTTTAAGCCTCCCCTCTTGTGTGGCCTATTCTACTTTAAGCCCCCCCCCCCTGATTGATTTTATTTCTGCCCCCCGTCCCTTATCTAGTTTTTCAGGCTCCCCCCTCCCGATAATTGCCAGTGCACAGTCCCACTAAGGTAAACATGGGTAGACTCTCCTTCAGGTATATCTAGACCAATCGATTTACTACATAATATTTTTCAGTGTCCACGCATCAAAATAAACATATTACTACGTGGAAACAAAGACAACAATCCGATAAAATACTGCAAGCATTTCTCAAAATAATGTTATATCCGGTGAAGCAATACAAACATTTTCACAGTCATTTTAAAGTAGGGTGATTATATGTATACCGAAAAGAAAACAACCCTTTTGTGACTGTATTATGATTTTGAAGAAACTGAAGGTTTACACTTATTTTCGTTTCATATTCGTTATTGAATAGGTGCACTGAATACTGTTCTTCAAAATATTCCATCTGTATAATATTTCAAGAAACATTCCATAGCGTGCATTATCAGTGTGTATTCCCTCACAGTGATCAACCAGAAAAGCCAGGTGTCAGACCTTCAAGCTGTCAAGCTGTCGAGATTATTTTTATTTATTATTTGACACTGCAGGAAAGTAAAGTTGTTAGTCTACAAATTTGCTATTTTTGTAAAGCTTCAAATGAAACGTGTAAACTATTAAACTAGCTTCTAATAAACTTGATTTATTAGTCCTAAAATATTTACTGAAAGCGTTAGCTTGTTATGTTGCCGATTTATGGCAAAGTTGGTTTGAAAAGAGTCCGTTTCAGGCAAATAGTACAAATTGTTACATATACATACTTAATTTCCGAATGGTAAACAACATCGATTTCTCTGACTCAAAATTCAGTTTTATCTGCCATTTGCAACTGTAAGAAATTCTAATTATTTCAGGATTAAAATTTACAGTGTGGTTAAAGAAATATTGAGTCAATTTGAGACAGCAACGATAATAAACTGTTTACTCTCGTTACTTATCCTTTGCTTAATGAATCTGTCAAATATATTTATTGGGTTTTGATTAATTTCAGGTGAACATTCATCATAATAGGACTTTCCCACAGAGAGCATTATGAGTTGCCACTGAGTAGAACTATGAAGTTCTCGTTGCGTCAACAATTCACAGACCGGAGGCTAATTATCGAAATCGATTAAGAAACGAAGTCCATTATTATTTAATTGTTTGTTTTAAAATCAGTAACTGATTTATGAGTGACAAAAATTTAATTAAGAAACATTTTTTAAACTGTTTGCTTGTTGAATGAAAGTTTGCTTCAGTCCATAACGCTTTACTTTTTAAACTTAATATTATTATGCTATCAAATCTAAAGTAATGTGATATTATTGTTCACTCCGTAGTTTGTACAATCAGATTTCATGCCGGTGTAAATCATTAATGATTACGCCCTGTGTGTGACACGACCTGTGCAAATGTAGACGATAAATCATTCACAAATTGCCCCAAAGATGCTTCGCGAAGAAAATGCAACATGTGTTGGCGGGGGCTTTTCAACAAGTTTTGAACCCAGTCACATGGCGCAAAATTCCAAACATACTTTTGTCCGTTGCCGAAGCAATGTAAGTTCCCAAATCTAAGGTTCTTATGGACATTGACGAAATTGAACGTTAGCAAAGCGTGTTATTTTGGAAGTTTGTTATTGTAAAGAGGTTATATCACTGCGTGAGATTAGATGTTTAGAATCACAAATAAAATGAATGTTTTGTTGCATGTGTATCAATATAGGGTCCTCTCGAATAATAGGTCGAGTTGCATTGTTATTGGGATGTTGTTTTGAATGATCGAAGAAGAAACTTCTGCTAGTAATGAACTTGACACGCCACAACAACGGTTCAAAACAATTCTCAGTCGATAAGATCAGAACTGCTCCTTTAGGCGTGGCCAGGGTATGCTGTCGTGCTTTTCGAGCCTTTTCGGTATTACATTTTTCAATGTGCGGTCTAATTTACTCATCTAACTTCTTATTGCGGAATAAAATGCCATCTTTAGATAAGATTCTAAACAGATAAACTCAATGTGCACGATATCTTTTTACGGTTGCTGTCCATTACTTCCAGTAGCATTTATCGCCATCTTTTTCAGTTTCTGCATCCGAGTGACACGAAGTCGAAGCCGACATGTACAACAAAAGTGCACGCGAGTAGATGACAAGAAACTGATTAAAATTTGAAAGTACTATCTCTTTGAGTCCCGGATTGATATATTGTCAAACATTAAAGTGGCTTTATGAATACCTTTTTGATGGTCTAACTTCTAATCTATCGACGTCTTAAAAATGATCAAACGGTATTTCACTAAAAGCTACGTGATCAAAAAGGAACGGATTAGCGATAACGAGTTTAAAGTTTGCCAGCATTTGGTTTTGAGAGCATTTATCTTTGATAGTAGCGAACTTAATGAACACTTTTGTTTGTTCATAGTCAACACGATTAACATCGTGTTTATGGTGTATCAGATTTCAAGTGCCGCGAGCTTCTAAGTTCGCGTCTTCTTGGCGTGTGTGACATGTTTTACTCATATAGGGCGTTCTCTAGTTCAACGTGCTCAGTGCTATCGTCTACCGTAATCACTCGTGGCAGACATTAAAGTTTCTTCGTCATCCTTGTTCAGCGAACAAGAATTGGCAATAATGCCAAGTTCAATGTTTTAAAGATCCATCCTTTTGTTATATCAGCCTTTTCTGACTGTTATTGACTTCGCTTTGATATCGACACGCTTTGTACGTCAAGGTAAACGGGTTCTGAATAACTATTTGTTTATGGCGCGTGTAGAGTTTTTGATAAAATAGTCAATAATGCTTGCATGTCGACATATATGTCAAGACAAGAAAATCGTCTCTGGCTTTTAATGAAAATAAAAAAAGATAACAATGTCTCTTCCGTTTGCTCTTGACAAAAGTGTACTTATAAGACATGTTATGAATTGTGTAAACTAAACTAAACTAAACTAACCATTTCCTTTCGAAACAAGCGCATCCTTTGTTTGAGAAATTATGCGTTCTTTCTAAAAGCTGTTGTCAAAAAAGTGCATGCAGATATACATTTAGCATTATTCACAACGCCTTTTCTCAGTCGCTCTTTGCAAAAAATATTTGTCTGTTGATAGGTGTTTACGAGTATTGTAAGCATTCGACAATTGGATTGAACGCGACTGTCTTTGACTGCAGTATCTTGATATAGGTTGACACAAAGCTGACACAAAACACCAGTAATATTGAATTCATCACCAGTTTGTTTATTAGTTGAATCATACGAGTCATGCTTTACTTATACATATCTATCAAAGGCACAATGCTTTAGGAAATAACCCCCTCACAGACTCCATTCGTCTTTGTTGTTATATACACACAGTTTCCTCGTTCCCATTGTAAGCACACGTGATAAGCCGTTATAGCTAATACTCTGCATAGTTATGGAAATGTCTCGGCCATATTACTGAATTATTAATAGCTCTTCAATAAAAAATCTTTGTTACTTTGTACAATTGAATCACATATTTATATTTCTTCAATATATATATTTATATAGAAAGCGAGTTTAAAACAGTGAATTATATTACATAGCACTTTAATAGTGTCTTCGATTTAATTCCTTATAATGTTTATTGTTCGATTTTCCCATTTCGGCTCATTTGTTTTCGTGCAGTTTTCGGATGTGTTTCTTGAGGTCAAAATTCCTACAGAAACCCTTTCCACATTCTTTGCAGGTAAATGGTTTCTTGTCATTATGAGTGTGCATATGAAATGTCAGATTGTAAACTTGATGGAAAGCCTTTCCACAGATGTGGCACTTGAATGGCTTTTCGCCAGTGTGAGTGAGTCGATGGTTTTTGTAATTCCCTTTCTGGTGAAATCCTTTTCCACAGATATCGCAAACAAACGGCTTGTAATTGGCGTGAATGCGGATATGAGTGTTCAAAGTAGAAGATCTGTTAAAAGCTTTTCCACAAATGTTACACTTATGTGGTTTTTCCTTCGTGTGAATAATTTTATGGCGGCAAAGTGTACTTGCTTGTCTGAAGCCTTTTCCACAAATCTTGCATTTGAAAGGTCGCGCGCCAGTGTGCACTGGCATATGGCGAGTGAGGTTGTAGTGAGCGTTAAATATTTTCCCGCAAACCTCACATGTGAATGTCTTTGGAGCTCCATTCCTTCGTTTTCTGCCAACATTAGTTGTCCCTGTGCTCGCTTGGATAAAAGCTGGGTGTTTGGCGCTTTCAAATCCCTCCAGTCCTGGGAAGGTCGTTCCGGGCATGAATATACTAGCTCTTGGAAACCCGTCGTCGCTTTTCGTAGGAGACGGGACCTGACCACCATCTAAAGATCTTGGACTGGACGTGTCTGAGTCGAAAGGACTTGAGCTGGGCGGGAAGTCTAACCTTGAACCGGAAATCTCTGCAGGGCTGTGAGCTAATGGATATGAGGAGAATGCGAAGGGGTTGAAAAATCGGGCCTTCGGGCTCAACTGTCCTTTTACAGTTTGTAAGTCTGGGTCAAGCGTCGTTAGGTTTAGTTTAATAGGCTTGAAAATCTGTGTAGGTTCAATTTCAACTCGTATTGGCTGCCACATGTCGGTTGAGTCCACAGGAATACTTGCATCTGCTATAAGAAAAATTAGAAAGAATACCTTAGATTTTGCTGTGTCTATTTTATGATAATGAATATTTAATGAGGTGCGGCATCTCAAGAGCAGAGAAAACGAAAGCGTCTTTATCCATGAACTTTAAAATCACTGGAGTTTTGTTATAAACCGTATTACAACACTCCGCATAGACAACTTGAACTAATCAATTTTCAACTTACCTTCCTCCCAAATTGGTGATGAGGGGAAACTTTTCTTGAGCTTGACCAGAAATGACCGAGGCATTTCGCTTGACCTTGCGTACTGTTATATTAGTTTGAGTTAATCTTTTGATCAGCTCTCTCAACTGCTTCTTGCAGAGAACTTCTTCAAGAAGGACTTAACTTGGAGTAGGAAAACTTCAAGAAAGTTTTGATCACTCTTAACAGTAAAAGTTGGACAAAGTTCGAAACGCACAGATAATACTCGATGCCAACGGATCAACTGGCTAATTTGATCGGCGCGTGCCGCTTTTATAGTAGTTCGTGTGCTCTTTTCTCTTTGATGTGCATTATGTCAGCTGAAAAGAGGGCAATGCAAACAAAAACACAAGGCGAAGCGATCCAACCGCGGGTACTCAATAGAGATTGCCATTGGAGGAACAAATCTGTATTCTTTAAGAGGCACGCGCCATTGACCAATCACAATCTTCCTTTCCGGCACGCTTAATAACACTCGTGAACAATTGAAGTATACATCCCACGCCCCACGTTCGTAATTAGCACCTAATTGCCAGCTCTAATTTGCACGTTTGGCTTGTAGCCTACAATTCCCAAACTCTTCTAATTCTGACAAATTCCGTACTTAGTTTAAGTGAAAAAGCCAGTGCGACAATTTCTGACTTGAGTTACTTTGTGTTTTTGAGTTAGAAGAACACTTCACATTTTGTTTTAGTAATAAGCTTGTTCGGGTCTTACCTCAAGGGAGGTAGCAAAGAACAGAGCCCAGGAAAAAACAGCTGTCTGAATATTTTATCATGATTTACAGAAGGAATGTTTAATCTTTTTAATAGTACAACACCTTTTTCGTGCCGTATTTGTAATGAATGTTTCTGTTTGTCTAAGACCATCCCAAGGGGATAGCTCTTTTGTAGATAAGCTCATTTCAGAATGATTAAATTCGCATTTTCGAATCTGAATCTTGACCGTTTTATTATCCAGGCGCAGTTTGCTTCTGCACAAGATAGAGAAGTTGGAAACAGCAGATGTTTTTACTGCGTCGATACCAAGGATAAATTATCATACAGAAGAATAAAAACTTTCGAAGCGATCGCTAAGCAACGACAAGCGAAAACGATACAACAAGACAATACTGTCAGAGTTGTTTGATTTCAAGACTATGTCAACGTCGCTAGTGTACAAAGTTCCATTTTTCTGTAGTAAGAACGCGCAAAAAAAATATAGCGATGATCAAGTCTTGCAAAACAGCAACGGCGCAGTTGTGCAGTTGGAATTAATTCGTAATTGCGCTATCAAGATCAAACGGGTATAAATATTTTAGCATTGGCTCAAAGACCAAATAAATAAATTCCTAATTGAGTATTATTTGATGCTGAAGAGCAAAAGAAATCCGTGCCATACCCTATTGCATTAAGACAATAATTCGTCTCCTATATATTGTGATATTGTATGAGTGACCCTTCAATTGCCTCCTTTTCTCCCACCAGGTGTGAGGTATTTTAGACTGCAGAGATTTTTGAAAATTTCACGCTAACACCTTCGATAATTTACCGACTTAAAACTAAAAGCTTGGCCAAGTACAAGCAATATTGGAAACCCAACAACCCAAGAAACACCTTCAAAGAAGCTTCCATTCAGACTGTTAACTGTATAAAACTTCTGGACGGCTTTATTGAAGCCAAGATATTTTCTTTAATGCGAGCCAAAGGTGAACCCTTCACAATGTCGTCTTTGTAGTTAAATAACAGAAATAATCCTGCATGCGTCAGACACAATGAAAACCCGCGTGTCCTAGAACGAAAGGAATTGTAATGGAAATTTACTTGTCAAAACACAATGCTTCCATATACAACAGCACGCGTTGAGTTCGTTCTGAGACGCCGATTTGGACATAACAGAAGCCACAAAATGCATTTTAAGAGTTTATATGTCTGTAATAACACTCAGATACGATTTTGATAGCTTTTTGTTTTCCCTTCTGAATTGCCAAAGATTAAAGACTAGAGGATTACTGTTCGCGAACATTTCATTCCTAAAGTTAAAAATTTCCAAAAATAAACACAAAACACCAGTCTTGGCAGAGGATCACACTAGGCCACAAGCAGAAAACACGCAGTTGTTTGGAACAACTTTTAAAAACTAATCAACAAACTACTTACCCTTCATATCGCAACTTATTTCCATGAAAACCTGCTGGGACGTTTCAGAATTCATGGAAGAGACTAAGTTTTTTTATTATATTTTTGCGTATTATTTTAAAGCTGATTCACCTACAAACTTCTGTTTACCCTAAGAAAGCAAATTCACAATGAGATAACACGTTTCGCTGTACCCTGGATAGCTTCTTCACTACGTGGCGATTGAGCACTAGGTTCACAACTTCAAAATTAATTGAATTTCTTTGAAGAAAGTAAGAGGTAGACAATAAGGAAAGGTTTCCTAAATTGGAGAATTGAACCTTTTAGCTTTCTCTCGCCCAGCTTGATTTATATTTACAGATGTCCACGTGCTCAGAACTCTGAAGAAAAAAGGCAAAGTAAAACACAGGCACTTCTTCTTGTGACGAGCATCTCACACTCTTAAAAGCAGCTAAGACTTCTACACAGAAAACGAACATGGTAGTAGATTTAAAGCAATCTTGGTTTTCTACTCTTTCGTTAAAATAGACCATCCAACAATTTACCTTGTGGCATTTTAACTGACACTTGATCAATTTTACTTCATTTGGGAGAAGCAAAACAATTATTTTTGTGTTTTTTTGGGTATCTACTAAATCAGTTGCAAAACCTTTCAAATGATTATTAAATTTGGCACACGGTGAGTGCGTTTTGTCCAATTAAAAATCTGTTATGGGTGTACACAATTTTGAGAAAACAAGCACTCGGGTATAATAACTCTCCGAATTCCACCTGGCGAGGTCACGGGGGCGCGTGCTATATGAATGACGAGGCGCGTGGCTATTCGCGTGGCACTCTCGAGCAAACAAATCGTGCTTGGGGAGAAAGCTCGGACTGACGGACGGTCAAGTACTCAACAATTTATTAAAACTTAAATATTCAACTAAGTAATTAAACATCTCGGCGAAGCCCCAACCGCGAACAATGTTTTGTTTTCGTTTAGTCGCGTGTCGGCTCCATTGTGAGTGATGAATCTTGAATTGGTATTGAATAAGGCATTCTTGTTAATTGGTCCAAAATTTGCCTGCTGCTAATGATCGCACTGATCGTTGGGTTTTCTACGAAGCAACTGCTACCGCAGGAGAAATAAGGGCAGATGGTTCTAGTAACATGTGTCTGTAAACAAGCAAATCCATCTATAGAGCACTGCTGTAAAGATTTTACCATCCAACATACTTCTTGTCGATGTACAAGTATACCGAACTGTCGTGCTCGTACGTTTTGTAGCTTTCACATCTTCAAAAATGAACGATTTTAACAAAAGAATCCTGAAAATGCTGGTGATCTGTAGACAATACAACAAGCAAAGTTAATCCCATTAAGTGCCATTATTTCTCTTGAGGAGTACAGTACCAGAGTGAGTACGTTCTAGCTGGAAAAACCGATGCAATATTCACGGCCATATTTTGGCAAGTTTAAATTTCCCATAGAAATGGACACATGGATTTGTTTCGGAGATATTGAGAATGTTTAGAGCGAAAAAACTTGCACCTCGTTTCAAACCCTTGAAGGAAATCAAAGCTTTGGAAGTGTCACAATAAACGAATGAATAGAGTGAATTCTTATTTAAAAACATAGCTGTGCTTAGTCAATAGATTCGTAGAAGAAAGGCTATCTGTAACCTAAATATTGATTAGGACATATTTCTGAACATGTACATAAATAGACCGATTAGCGAACTGGTGACACTGAAATGTACAAGTAAATATCGCTTTAAAAAAGGCGAGAAGAGTTTCACTTCAACAAAATTAAAACCTGTTTTATCCTCATTCCTCATATTCAAATTTTCAATCTCATTTACTCTGTCATCCAAAATACAAATTTATATCTGGTTTGTAAAACATTAGCAAAACCAATTTAGGGGCTCCCAAAACCTTTTTACAATAGTTTTAAGAGACATAGGTAATTCGTAAAGCTCTTTCGCTTCAGGATTAATTATTCTCTTTGAGGGATAACCGCCTTTAAACATATCTTCCTTTGCATAGAAGAACACAGTAGGGATCTATCGTTCTTTTTATTTTGTCAAGCTTGTAATTAGCTAAACCCGCCCCATGGCCTAACTAGCTTAATAATCTCCCCTAATTGTAGCACATTGATTTATTTCTACATTCTGTGGCGTATTGTAGGGGCACGTGCGGTATTTTAACATATGATACACACATCGTAATGTACTAATTGACTGAAATAAGCCCCCCAAATTGCATTTCGCTATCATTCAATCGTAAATTTAAAGATAATTCAGTATCGAAAAACTAATGACGAAGGAGCCATTCCATATTTTATTGCATTTATAGCTGAGTGGCGATTCTTTGTAGTGGCAGCTTGTCTCTTAAAATCGACACAGTTGAAAGATTGATCCATGTCCAGCTTTCTCTATAAGTTTGTATATAGAGGAGCACGCATGCCATAACTAAGATGAATAATTTCAGAAACCTCCATGTGAATTATATTTAGTTGTCAGGTTGCATAACTGGCAAAACTGATCAGATTTTTTCCCATCGATTATTCTGAGACGGGAGGTTTGTCTCTGTGTTTTGATGCACCAACAAGAAAATAATGCTCTCTCACCTTTACAATATGATGAAAATTAGTGAGACAAAAGCAGCTCTTACAAAAGTCTCACCCTAGCAGCAATTCAGCCGATCTGGAGATAAAACTAGAAGAAAAGGAGAGAACAGTCTACCGTATTAAAAGGCCATGAACAATCGTGAAAAAGCCTTCCTTCCTAACAAACTTATGCGGTTACGACCAGAATATTTCCTAACTGTCTTCCCTGAAATAACCAGTAATGCGATTTATCAATTAGAGAGCATTTTATTAAAACCCGTTTTCATCGGCATACGACTTGCTACCGTTGATTATTTAAAAGCCGTTCTATCTTAAAGTAATTAGCCGCATCAATTTTTCAACTACAAAAAGGAAAAGCCCAGTAAAATTGCTGGTATGGGTTTCACGAGGATTTAGACAGAACAACGCAGAGCTCTTTGGTACCAAATTTAATATGAAAAATGTCTTTGATTTCACCGGCTCACAATGCCGATCTCATCTGCACGATCAAGTTTTAACTTAACGAGACTTTTGTGCTGCCATGAAAATTATCAGTTAAAAAATTTTACTTTCAACATCGTTTTGATAAATTCTAAAATCATTTTGTAAATTGTTTTTTGTTAAAAAAATTGCTTCAGAATCCCACGCTGTAATTTTTCAATTCAGTTATTCAGGCTCGAATACTGATAAACGAAGTATCATTTCGGTCAATGTTGAACATATGGAAAAATGGTTCAATTCGAAAAATCGGTGTATATTTAATCTTAAAATGGCGATTATTAATATTGCTGTCTTGTTTGGTAGTACTCGTGCAGTGTAAACCTGAAGTTAAAGTAAAAAGTCCTGGTGTAAGGGGAAAAAATGAAATTGTTTCACGTTGTCAGCACATTCGACTCACAATGATGGATTGCATTTAGTCGATTAGCTGAATTTCTTAATACTTGAAAAAAAAACACCAGAATTTTAGTTGTAGTTTAAACTTTCTAACCGTCTATCGAATTACTTGGACTCTATAACTCCCCTCCCGAGATATAATTCATGTATTTGGTCTTGTTAATAATTGAATAATCTTGTCGGTGGATATCTTGCTGTAATTTCCGCATAATCCCCTTTGGCCGCATTTAAAGCAACACTTTCCTCCTTCTAGAGTTTGACTATGGCAGTTTTTTTCTCCTGAATGAATATGTGTAATTTTGACTCGATTGCCAAATGGTTATGTTTCCATTGGTGAATTTGTATGTTTTTAAAATGCATTTATTTGGACATCGTATCATCTTCGCCAAACTAGATCAGCAATACAAGGAACTTGTACAGGGACAACAGAGAACGTAAGTTTAGAATAGAATAAATTATTACGAATTTCAGCGAAATAAAATGAAAGAAATGTAACTTCTGTTTCATCATATTTTTCAAACCGTACAACAAAGCTTAAGTTCCTAAAGACATATTGCTCATTGGAGAATTCAATGATAAATAAAGTGAAAATAGAATTTAAAAAAATAAAATAACTGATAACATAGAAGTATACTTGTATGAAAATTAGTTTTCTCAGTGCTAGTGGAGTAGTGGCACATTCAAACTTGCTTTGAGTAGTTTATAATCCTCGTCAATAAATCAGTGAACTGGATATATTCACTTGTAAAACTATTCTACTTTCAAAATTGCCATGCATTATATATATGTATATATTTACCACTGAAATAAAAATGTATCTTTGTGCTAGTTGGGTATATATATACATTTGAAGTTTGTCCAGCCATCTTGGCTAAGAATATATAGTCCTTTCTTTGGATTGTGGTGATAAGCAAATTGAAATATTGAATTCAGTTATCAAGTATTAAGTGTTACGTGCCGACTTGCTATTGTTTGGCCGGAAGAACTCGTGAAGAAGAAATAAAACGCGAGAGCCTTTGACTGAAAACTGAAGAGTGAAGGATGGTACAAATAACAGCCTATATCGCGTCGAGAAGTCCCGAAAGCAGCGATCCCTCGAAAGTACGGACCGCCGTTAGTAATGTAATTTTTAACGTAGAGGTCACTGTAAGAAATTCTCAAAGATTTTACTGTGCGTCCGAAAGTAGTGGCCCCCAATCAATGGAAAGTATATAAACGATCGAAGGTCGCTGCTGTGTCGTAGTCTTGATTGGAACAGATACTGCTGCAGTATGAACTAAATCGGCTCATATTCAACGATGAAATCCAGTAGAACCTTATCGATATTTTTTGGCTATCTGAGTTGGTTTGACTAACTTTGAAACAATAATATTGGAATAATGAAGAGAAAATATTCTCGAACAAAATGCATTAGGAAGACTTCGTACAATATTTGTTTATCCTTGTACCCTATACCTGTCTAGCTCTGTCTAGTCTTAAAACAAAACAGTGGCGATAAATCTATATTTAATCTGTCGTTTATACAAGATTTACTCAACGTAAATTAAGTATTGTTATCCTGTTTTCTTTTTGTGGATCTGGCTTAGATTTCACTGTTTCATAACTTGATTCAATTTAGTTGTACTCAAATATTTTATTAACATTTAACCAATGTCGCCTTTCTCGAACGTTTTCCATTTCATCGAACCTCATTTTTAATTACAAAAACCAAACAAGAAAGGAAATCAAATGCTTTTTTTAAAAAACATGCTTTGGGATTCGAGAGACGTTTTAAAATACAAAAAACTCTGATTTTTAGACAAGATTGTATCTCTCTCCGTTCGTTATAAAAACTCCCCTGAAAAGTTTACATTTTCATCTTCTTCACCATAACAAGCGTTTTAAATTCATTATCATTTTAATAAAAACGTCTTAGTCACATCGAGATATTGTTTTTAATTCAAAATCAAATAGGAATGAAAATGGGTAATAGAAAGATATTTGGCTAATCCGTGGTAATTTTGACTGAATAGAACAGGTGTATATGTTGCATACAAGCGAATAACTCCATGCTATTTCAACAGCGTGAATGGTCTGTCATTTAATTCATATATAGTACATGTTTGAGATGAGCTACTAGTTTCAAAACACTGCATCTTCTTCACATTATGCAATCACAACTCGATCAGTTCTGCCCTTTAACAGGGAGAAGTTTCTAAATAGCAGAATAATTTGAGTGTTGTAGTCATGAATATTAATGAGAGAGAAAGTTGTTCAAGAGACATTCTTTACCGCAGCATCGAACAACACAATGGAGATAAGTTATTGCTTCTTGTTCTGTTCACGGACAGATTGATTTTCGTTATGGTTTCATGTGAACAGTCCAATGCAATCTATTATATGATCATCTACTCTATTTTTTTCTTAGTGAAATTGATCAGTTAGATGGCCGGAGAAAGTTATAATCAGTGCGCATTTTATGTAAATTGAAAATTTGGAGTTTCTAGCTCTCATCGATTCAAATGTCGAGTCGATGTATGTGTATGTGTACGTGTACGGTGTACGGTGTATGTGTATGTGTATGTGTATGTGTATGTGTATGTGTATGTGTATGTGTATGTGTGTATTTATTCAGTATTTATTCATTTATGTGTGTGTGTATGTATGTATGTGTATGTGTGTGTGTGTCTCTGTGTGTGTGTGTCTGTCTGTCTGTGTGTATGTGTGTGTGCATATGCATGTATGTATGTATGTATGTATGTGTCTGTGTCTGTCTGTGTGTGTGTGTGTCACTGTGTGTGTGTATCTGTGTCTGTGTCTGTGTCTGTGTCTGTGTGTGTCTGTGTCTGTGTGCATATGTATGTGTGTATGAACTGAACAGACGGGGGCGAAACGGATAAAAAAATAGTCATCAAAAGACAGACAAACTTAGAGACACACATGCAGAAATAAATACACACAGAGGTATAAAGAAACAAAAAGATTGGCGAATAACCAGCGAGCTAGCCAAGCCGGGGGCAAATATACAGATTTGTAGACATAGAAGCTTTGCTTTTGTATACCGCTGATAAACCTTTAGCCTGCCTGTAGGCGCCTACTTTATTCACCGCAAAATATTTAAAATAATCTGGTTTTTCTTCGAAACTTCTGATCTCGCTTGTGAAGGTAGTAGGCTATGGTGCTTTCTAATAGGCTAGGATTTCCGCAGGAACTTTGTGATGCAAACCAACATGGCCACTGTACTACTTGTATAATTTTTTGTACACAAAATTCACTTCCAAAACCCGAGTTTTCTTAACCGGGTTCATTTTGAGATTATAAGCGATTTTCTGGTGGTACTTTGTCCGTTACGCGCTTCAGTTTGGAGTGTTTTGTGATTCGAGGATATAGAATTTCAGAGTGAATCGTTTTTACCATTTCAAAATTTTATCTGGCTGTCATCAAGGCAATATACAACGCACACACTCTTTAATGTGATACTTCATGTATGCCACGAGTATACCGTACCACATGTTTTCAAAGTTACTCCGTTCTGAACTCTCTCAAAAAACACCCAACCAAAATGTTGTTGACTTCTTGGTATTTTCCGGCCGAAGTGGAGGTGATCATGAGAGCTCATGAGTAGCATAGGATATTCACCGAGCCGGGATGAATATACTATCTGCTTACCGACACTGAGGAGAATAATTGCGTTAGCATATACCAAACCAGTTACTCGCTGTACATACCAATTGTATTTTCTTTAAAAATAGTACGTACTCCGCTCAGGATAAACACGCTCCAACACAACTGTTTCCACTTATTACAACAAGGCGGGCATGACTTATACTAACTTTGAATTGGTTGAAGTTTATTTTTATGGCAAAAGTGAGGCATAATATTCAAACCGAACAATAAATACATCCATAAAAATCACTCGCTCGGAATAGCGCAGGATATTCCGAGATAGGGAACCAATCAGATCGCGCGAAAAACACTATTCACTAGTTTGGTAT
>JANVCJ010107273.1:5827-26704 GCA_026413505.1 Epizoanthus ramosus
GCTGCACTGAAGGGTGTGGTCAAAATTTCTTCAAACTTGCAAGGCCTCTGTAAATGTAAGATTACTAGAAAACATTGATATTTTGCCGCAGTTATGATCTCTACCTACTAGTTTGATAGCCCAAAAAAATTCAGACTTCTGAAGTTAATATGTTTTGAATTACTGAGCCCCGAAAATGGTGTCAAATTACACGGCCGCCATTTTGGAGCTATTTTTCGCTCATACTCCCAATATAAAAATGGCCGTATCTCAAAAACTATTTAAGATACAGAGCTCAAACTTTGGAATTGGTCATTTTAATAGAAGAGAATTATTTGATGTGAAAATAAATGAAATCAAAGACCAAAGTGCGTGGGACATTAGGTGAATTGACATGGAATGACCCGGCTGCTAAAAAAAGAGTGCACGAACCAAGATCTAGACGTGTCTCATCTCGAAGCTCCCTTGTCATTGCAGATGTATCGGGGCGATGTACAAGCGAGTTGAAACTTCAATGGTGACCAAACCTTTTTGCTACGAACTATGGAAAGTTAAATCTATGATTTATGTCAGCAAAGTATCTATGTCATAAATTGCAAACCATGTACTGTATTTAATCGTGCGAGAATTGCGACGCTATTTAAATTTGAAGACTTGTGTAATGACGCATATTTAAACATTTTGAACTGAAATATACTGTCATACATTTGTTAAATTTTTCACAGTTGGTATGAAATAACACTCTTTCGTTTTAGTACCGGTTCAAATGCTTAGAATAAGTAGCGCTTTGTTGTTAAAGTGTGCGCCACTTACTTGATTTAAAAATAACAACATATCAAACTGGTTCCAAGTAGCACCAAGGTGTATTTTATTCAGCAGATAGAAAAAATCGACAACTGGTCAATTTGAAATTACAATTGAAACTATTGAAAGCGAGAAAGAATGATGGATAAAATACGTTTCCCCACAGATTTAAGGCGACACACCTGTAACTTCTGCTGCTTTTGGGCAGCGCATCTAAAGCACCAAGGAGTTACTAGTATTTTATTCATCAGATTACAGAAAAGCAATATATTAAGGCAGGCCTTGAGTTAATTGTACAAGATCACAAACACAACAGACTAAAACGGTGGTAATTCAATTCAACTTACACAGTAATGATAAATTGTCGGTGATTGTGTTGTTGAACTGGAACCGCTGAACAACTGTGAACAACATGTGTGGGCGCCTGAGTTTGTAGGGAGTGGGGGACTGGTGTCGGGACTGCTTGGATCTGGAGTTGGCGGATTCTTGCTCGAACTTTGTTGGCGAAGCACTCGAACCTCGTCCAAGAGTCGGCACAGCTTCTTCTGAAGACCTTTCTGTTCCTTCTCATGGCGACTGATCTTTTGCTTGTAGTTCTCTGCCGACATTTTGATCTTGTTAAACTCCTCTCGTAAAGAAACAAGAGAAACTGTTTCAAGATTTTCTGAATTGGCGCCAAAATCGTGATGACTTTTTGTCGCCAAAAATTTAAATTGTTGGGAGCAAAGAAACCAATGCTCTGACAAGTCTCTGAGACGGAGTAATCCACCTATGAGTCCAAAAGCTGTTCCTACAAAACCTTTCCCTTTTCTACCGCCGTCGAACCACTTTGGAGATGCCGGATGACTGCCATCTTCAGATCTTGTCTTGTTGATCGAAACTTCTCGAAATTCTTCCTTGAAAGCTTTTGCCAATGATGTTGCAATAAACTTAGATGGGCTCAATTGACAGATGTCACTGGAGAAAGCAAACCATTTTTTTCTGGAGTCTTCACTCAAGTCGAGCGAGCGACATTAACATTACCCTATGGAAGGCAGCTATCGCATCGAAAACGACACGCAACTCAAGGCTGCTCGCTGAAATTGACAGTCTAAATCCCGAACAGGATTTAACAAAATCCGGCTCAGGGTTAATTCATGTCCCTAGTAAACTTAGGTGAGGCACCCTGTGGATTCTGGGTAAAGCTTAAATGTGGGCATTTCTTGCATACACTTGGCTAAATACAACAGATACTTGTTTGAATTTACTTTTAATATTAATTCATTGTTGGTGATAATAAGAGTATAAATTCAGAAATAAAATTTGCTCAAATGATCAACATGCATGCTGGGGTAAGAATAATACCCTGTGAGCAAGATATATACATATAATGTAGTGAAATCACAGCGTTCGCTTATCTACTTGTAACAATGAAAGCACTGTGTTCATATCTTTAAGAAGTGTAAGTTTGGGTCAAACAATCTTTGTCAGCCTGATCCAAATAATACTGCCTTCCATTTGGAGTGCTGGGGACATTCACTAAACACAGGATGCACTGTAGTGGCACATAGCAAATGTCTTCTCTTCCAGGCCAATGAAATGACTGTGCTGGGCCGTGTGGGTGCATGAACGAAATAAGCACATCACCATCCTCTTCAGATATCCCTCTTATGTGGCCAACCCACCATTTTCCATCATACAAACAGCCAACAAACTTTCCAATTTCACAGTCCTTTAAGCTACTGTAGGTCTTCTACTCACTCCTCCAGTCTGACACTCTGCACTTTCTCCGAAGTCATCTTCATAGACTGCTGCCTCAATCACCAGATACTCTCTGTACCAGCAATTTCTTGTTGCCTTCCACTGGAATGTAGCAATGATGGCTTCTGGTACCAGCCATTGTCTTGGCATTAGCAAATCTCTCTTCCTGCCCCTCTACATGGGCAGCAACGTCCTCTTTGCTAATATAAAAGAATGTGACGTTCTGAATGTGCACTTGTGCCCATTCAAACAGATCCTTTGGTGTTAGAATATGGCCACTCACAGTTGCTTGTAGGCTGGCCTTTGCAGCTTCCCTCTTCACAGTTCCACCAACACCATCACATGCATTCTTACCATGGCTTGTGGCAAAAAAATGCCATTCTGCAGCCAGATTAAAATCTTCCTGGTGAAATATGAGGTTGCAAAAATTCTTGTAAATTTTGTACTGTGAAGCAGCACCATCTGAGAAGTAACAGATTTTCTTAAGTCCTGGGTGAGTTAACTTCAAGTGCGAATTGATATCTTGCAAGAACCTGTGGACTGTCACAGTGTCACACATACTGGTGTGCTGGATGACTCCTTCTTTCTTAAAGTAGGCAACAAAGGGGTGAAGCGTTGCCTGGCTATTGTCCCAATGAAATCCTTGGGCAGCATCCTGGACAAAAAAGCTGTAATTCTCTGCAAAATCAAGAATCATCAGTTCATCATCTGCAAGATTTCTTTCAAAGTTGGAAGGTAGTGGGACTGGTATTTAGCAATGAAGTGGTGAGTTGTTAGTGTATCAGTCTTGGCAACAAGAGCATCCAGAAATTCGTGAATTGGCATACTGCAGTCTTGGAGTGTAGTTCGATCTGTTGTGACCCACTGCTTGTAATGCACAACTTCTTCTGAGTACATATCATTTAGTCCACAGACTGTTTCCAGGAAAGGTATCAATTCTTCACATCCTGGACATTTTGGGCATCTGTGAATCATACATACTTTCGAATTGACAGAGCATACACGTTTTTCCATCAGATCATGGTATGTGATCCGAACATTTGTTGGCAATACACTTAGCATAAGTTTAACATTCTGATGAATTGTGCATACACATACTGAATGTGTGCCTCTGCAGCCAACAGTAATACAATGTAATGGTCGGAGAGAGCAGAATTTTGACAGGCCGATCTTATCTTCTGGATATTTAGCTTTGTATAAACTTCATTCAGGTTGAGAAGTAGAAGACGTTTCTGTTTGCTAACTCTTTTTCCATCTGGGCCCTTGACAGACTTAAGACGTGAATGCTCGTCCTCCTTATAATAAGCTTTCACTCTTTCGTCCACATCCTTTGACAACTGCTTTCCAGCTCTTGGTTTTGGCTCTGCCAGTACTCCACTTTCCTTTTTTAGTTTTCTTGCTTCTTTTACTTTGTCTTCTGTGACATTGAATTCTTGCATAACTTTGGCAATAGTCCAGCTTTCTGGTGCCAGAGTAAGCAGTTGAATCTGTTTTTGAATTGGAGATACTTCCAACTTTTCCTTTAGAATCATGACCAATCTGCCCATGTCCTGACAGTTACTGCATTTACTGGGCTGTGGCAGTTGTTTGGTCAGCTTTCAAGGTGGTATTTCGAGAACTTTGGCCACTTTTGTTGAAATAGTGCTTTTGATTTCATCGACCTTTCTTTTGCCATAAGCCAATTTGTTTTGTTCACTTATTCGGGTTGGTTTCAAAGGTGAAACGCCCGGTTCAGTGAAACTCTTGTTCAGTGCCTCCTCATCAAATGCCTGAGAGAATTCACCAGAAGATTCAGAATCAAGGACATCTTCAACCTCCTCAGATACGTGTACATGCACAACAGTTTCCTCTTCATGTCTTGCTTGAGCTTTTAAATCTAAGTAACAGTTGTAACACAATTTTTGACCAGGCTTCATTAACTTTAAAAGACTTTTTATTTTATTTAGTTCAGTAGTATCAGCAATTTTGAGGGTCTTGAGGTTCTTGGTCACTCTTTTCTTGTGGTGCTTTGCAGGGTCACAACAACACTTCTGCAGGAATGTGTACTTTTCAAGAAGTATTTGTTGATGGTGCAGGCACAATGTCCCATTCTCATCCACTTCAACATTTGATCTAAGCTTCAAAAGCTCTCTTGCACTATAATCAAGTTCGCTGACTTTTATTAAATCTTGTTTCCTAGTAATAAGAAAAGAATTTTTTTGTTACATTATGTTATATTGTTTATGAGTTGGTTTGAAAAGTGAATTATTATTATACTAATTAAAAACAATATTTATTTTATAGCTGTAAGATGGCAGTTAGCTAGGCTTAGGTTACAATTCCCTAACCCGTAACCATCATCTGAAAGCAGAACTTTTTTACTATATACAGGTTTTATATGTATATTCTGGGTGATGCATGAATTTTTATTTTTTGGGGGATAATTTGTTTACCAGTAATCTTGAGGCATAAAGTTGTGTGATCTCACAGCAGTTCATAAATATTGGAATTTAATAACTATTAAGAACTAAAATTTAAAATAGTTTGATAGGAAATTTAAGTGGTCTCCATTGTTAGGGATTTTGATTACACAAGACAGTGTTTGATCCTTTTAACACTTGATACTGTACTTACATTGTGCAGCTAGTTAGTTAGCTTCCAAACAAACTTTAATGTATTTGACTTTTGTTCTTCCAATCAACAAAAAAATTTTGTTTTTGAATTATAAGCAGTTGTGGGTACATGTATTTAGCAAAATCTTCTCTGCAAAATATATTGAGATCACAATTTAACTTTGTCTAATTGCAATTTACAAGTAATATTATATTAACAGTTATTATTAAGGACATACATACCTGCAAAATTGTGTCCTATGACATTCACTTTCTTCAGAGCCAAAGGAACACGGAGTGAGACTAGTAGCCATAAGTACCAGACATGTTTGCACATCACAAGCACAACTATAAATTTTAGATGAAGATTTTGTGACCCAGTCACAATCGCATGTTTTCACTTTTTGAAACAGTAATGTAATGAATAGATGTAGCTCCAAGATATTGAATTTTGCTTGCACTAGTTAAAGTACTAATAGTCAGTAAGATTACAAATACTATCAAAGATTAAATAGACTCATGCTGAGTTTTCTTTTGCAAGACAGGAAGTATAAATGCACATAGTAAAGCCACTAGGGTTGATTACATGTAGAAAAAAAATTGAGTGTCTGTAATTAATATAAATGGGCTGTTTGCACTCTTGAACTTAGCTGCACTGAAGGGTGTGGTCAAAATTTCTTCAAACTTGCAAGGCCTCTGTAAATGTAAGATTACTAGAAAACATTGTTATTTTGCTGCAGTTATTATCTCTACCTACTAGTTTGATAGTCCAAAAAAATTCAGACTTCTGAAGTTAATATGTTTTGAATTACTGAGCCCCGAAAATGGTGTCAAATTACACGGCCACCATTTGGAGCTATTTTTCGCTCATACTCCCAATATAAAAATGGCTTTGGAATTGGTCATTTTAATAGAAGAGAATTATTTGGTGCACTCCTTTATGATCGGCGGTCTCATGTGTTGCATAGCCCGAACTGCATCGAGACTAATGTTCATTTTCCACAAAATATGGTCAAAGTATTCTGTGGGCATCTCGTTTAGTTCCACTTTAAACCACTTCCCTGTAAGTACAACATATGCGGTGTACGTGAGGGCTTACACTGGCAATTGCTAAATTGCTGGCATTTTCCTGTACTTAATCACTGTTAAGATGATTTTAGGTTCACGTTTGGTAATGTTTTCCAGGCGATATATTACTGAAAATGCTTGCTTCACCTATCAAAAAGTCCTTTAAGATGCTTATCTGTTATCAGGCTGAGGACCAATGTGTTTACAATAAATAATATAAACAAAATTGGAACTGGAGTATACTAATTAAATGAAAATTATAGTAATTAAGGGAAATAGTTACGAAACTGCTTCTGAAAAGATGGATCTTGGTACTAGATTTAGTAATCATGCTCAATATAAGGAATATTGCCTATTGGAATATAAGTTTATAACCCATTATGAGTTGATAATAAACATAACAAGACTTTCATCGTGGTCATTGACTCTGGTATTGTAAAATGCTAAATAAGGTGCCTTAAAAGCACAAAATGGCAACCTATTGGTATAAGGCAATAGTTCTGAAGTATTTTGAAACCACATTCTGCATGGAGTAGCACATGGCAGTTGGATTTAATGGTTCACGCAATATTAATACATACCTTCAATCTTAGGGTGGTGGGCTCCATTTAGTCTCTTGGCATCCTTGTAGTAGGCCTTTCTGCTGGCCGGTAGTTTCTTTGGTACTGGAACGTGTGACAAAACTCTTCCTTTGGCATCAAGGAACTCGTTCTGTTTATTTCTTCAGGCAACTCGGCCATGCTTGGTTAACCTATGCTTATCCAGACCTTTGACACTCTTTAAATTACTTGAACACAAGTCACAACTGACAGAATAAGTGAAGCTCATATGCGACTTTTTTCTAAAGCAAAATGTCGAGCACAATTAATTTTAAATCAAGGCACCTGAGGTTCGGTTCGTAAAATCTTGAAAACTTAAGACAAGATGAATCTTAATTAGAGACGCGATGCTGTTTGACGCCATCGTAACCGTGCAAAAATAACAATGGCTATTATCTCGATTCTTGGATACTGTTTATTTTATTGGATACAACAAAGCTAATTGGGGCTAATTACAAGGTTAATAAAAGATGCTGGTTTCTTTTAAACATGTTCTGCCGACTACAGTTTATTAGATTATTCTAAGGTAATCATGGAAGATCAACGACAAAAAGATATACGTGAAAATAAGCAAAAGTTTAGAGAACACAGTAAGGAAGAAAGAAAGAAAGAAAGGAAGAAAAACGAAAGTATAGGATCCGGCAAAAAGAAAGGAAGAGACAACTAAAACAGGATAAGAGAAAAGTAGACATGGAGGACAAATCGAGGAGACTAAAACGCAAGGTAACACATCTATCCAAGCTGAAGAACACGTGCTAAAGTTGAAAGCAGAAGTCCCTCCCCAGCAAAAACTTAATCCAATGACGAAGCTGCCTGGTAGTACTCGAGCAGGGAAAATACTTTCGTAACTACTACGACTGTTCAGCATAAACCAAGGTTTTCAGGCCCCATCCAAACTAAAAGACTGAAACTCGAAACAAAACCGGGCATTGTTTCCATAGCAAAGAAATGACCTAAGTTATTTAGGACCAAGTCTCGTAGCTTTCTTGTCGGAACTGGCAGCTACAGATGTTGCAGAAAAATGCTTTACTGCCGCAATATACCAGTCGTGGTAAACAAATACAGAGCAAATGTGCCCAGGCCAAGTCTGAGGCACGGAATGAAGCTAAGGCGATTTTGGCACTTCAGTCGGAGACGCATCACCCATGTCTTCCTTTGGTTTTGGGTATTGATATCAATGAAAAGCCCTACATACTTGTCACTCAGTTTCTGGGTGATAATACTTCCAGCTACACTGTCGCAGAGGGCTTGAAAGCGGGAATTGATGTCGATTGGATTGAATCAATGGAAGCCATGGCCAACCACTTTTCAAAGCTTGTCTTCCTTATCTTCATCGTCAGGATCAACTACATGAAGGGTAGCCATTAGTGTCTTGAAGCGGTCTCTGGACATGATACTCCGTTCCCACAATCCCTTGGTACAGCGTTTTTGTACTCCAGTACCGATGAAAAGTACTGACATTCACAAGGCCAAAGTAGAGTACCAGTGCAACCAGCTTATGCATTTCTTCTACTGTTGTTTCTTTCCATGCTCCATCTTTGTCTGCATAGTACTGTTTCTTATGTATGACAGCCCAGCCATAGCTGTTGGTGTGATTGCAAATTTCCTGAAATAACTCAATTGTGAAATAAAAAAATCTATTGCCCTTGTCATTGTGTTCTGTAGGACATCTCGTTCAAGGTACACACCAGGTTGATGGATTGGTGTGAAAGGTGGCAGCTGATTGGGGTATCAAGGTCATCATAACTATTACATGAAGTTGACCCATATATAAAACAAACAACAGTCACTACCTTGACTGCCCTGCCTCAGGTGCAGACTGCAATCTGGCATATTTTAAGAGAGGCCAATTGCAAGACCTGAGAAATTTAGAAATCCATGATGTTAAATGTGGCTGTGTTTTAAAAATGTAGGTTTCAAGGTAAATAACTTCCGACTATAATTATTCACCAGTAGATAAATTCAAGTTGTATACTCTATTCTTCATCTCATGCCGAGAACTTTGCAAGAAACCTTAAAATGTAGTAATTTTTGTTATATGAACATCTTTCTATATAATTAACATTAGAACATATATATCTAAGTAAACAAGTCATTGCATGTTTTCCTTCTACATATAGCATGAACTTGGGGCTAATGTCATACATAATTTTAGTTATGTGGTGAACTGAGCAATTGATATTTGATTTTTAGTTGGATATTAAATATGGTTAATCTCCAACTTACGTACATCCATGTAATTCCGTAGCCCTGCTATCTTATTTAATGCTGAACAACATGGCAGGGTTAGGTTTGGGTGGATAGGCCTAGTAAGGGACACCTTGTCCTTTTGTCTATCTACCCACCATTGGCGAATTCGTAAGTAAATAAATAGATCGTATGAACAGGCTCTTCATGAGAATGCCTCTGTTCAAGGGTCATGTTGCATTCACGCAAATCTAAAATATTCGATTCTTGTTCGGGATTAGTGTTTCTTCTAGGACAGTTTGAGGGTTATCCTTGGTACACATGTCCATGGGCTCAATGTGGGGCTCAGTGGTACTTGAGTTAACATAATTCTAAAGCATAATTATTAAAAGATTGTGAAACATAGCAAAAAAATAATATAATAAGAAAATAGTAATAATTATAATAACTTTAGTAACAATTATAGTAAGTAAGTAAGTATTTTATTGAATATAATACCTTGCAGCCAGAGGCTGAATTGCGTATTTAAAAAATTGTTTACATATAATAGAAATGTTTAAATGTTTAACTATTTACAATAATGAAATCTTAAAAGGTTAAAAATCTATTGCATTAATACAGGCTGGAACAAAAGAGTGTTTAAATCTGTTCGTCTTCACTTTGATCTGTTTAAACATTCACATTTTCCTTAAATTATAAGTGCGATGTTGATGTGGGGGAAGAAGGCAGGAAAGTTTACGATTTGGATCAGTTGTGATTTGTTGAAAAAGCTTGAGACAGGCTTTCTCTCATTGCTCACTGTAACATAGTTATAGTAATAATTTTAGTAATAATAATGGCTTTATTATTAATGTTTCATTAAAAATTACATGATTGTATAAAAAGAGAGAAAGTCACAATTAATTAAAATAGAAATATACCATTTTGATTATTTACAACAGTAATACTAGATATACAAGATCTAGACATACACTATCTGATATAGAAACTAAGTAGCATTGTACATGAATGTACACGTAAATAGCCCTGCTGTCTTATTTATTAATATTATTAAAAATAAAAAAGTGGCAGGGTTTGGTACGTTATGAACAGGCTCTTCATGAGAAAGCATTGTCTTGTTCAAGGGTCATGTTGCATTCACGCACATCTGAAGTATCCGATGCTTGTTCTGGTTTAGTATTTTTCTAGGACAGTCTGAGAGCTTCCCTCGGTACACATGTCCATGGGCTCACTGTAGCACTTGAGCCACTAGTGGCAGGATTTCTCTTTATTATCACAAATGTATACACCGTTGCCTCGTGTGCACATTTAGTCTATCTTGTCAGTCTGTTTCGTAAGAAAGTGCTATGTGTGCAGTGAATCGCACACATTACTCATCTCATGCGTATGATTCACACTTGTTACTAAAAATTACTTTTAAGGCCTTGTTATATAAGGAAATCTAGCCCATTATCAAGAAAGGCACCTAGTCCAGTTACGCCAGTGCTGGCCGCGTTAACACCCATTATTGCTACAATGCATGCCCTTAACTTTCCCGGAGACGGCCAAGACCCTTTCCTGATAACGAGCTAGATCTTGGCACTATACTAACCCTATTTAAACGGAAATTCTGAGCTCCATTTATAGGACCTAAGGTATACATTGCCTGTAAATGTCTTATAACAGAGCAGGTGTGAGAGGGGGCTCAGGGGGTATCCTTTATGGAGACTTGCACAATATTAATGCTTTCTTTTTCCCAAAACGCCACACAACGTAGACAACTTCACTAACCTGCCTCCTTGCACAACTGCGTTTCGGTGCCAGCTAACCAAGGACAGTCGCCGGCTGTCGACTGACAGCACAACTCCTATTGGGAGAAAGACGGGAGGATTAGCGACCTATTGCGCACCAGCAACATGCACTTGACATCCCAAGATCTAGCCCGTTATCACGAAAGGGACCTACTGAAGATGCACCCGTACTGGGCGCGTTAACACCCTTTATTGGTGCAATACATTCCCTTAACTATCGTTGAGACGGTGAAGTCCCTTTCATGACAACGACCTAGATATGCTAAATATTCGGTTACTTCCTGCTTAAAAGCATCTAGCGATGTATCTTGACTAATTTCAGCCAGAAAACGGTTCCAAAGTCTTGGTAAAATTAACTGAAAAGCCAAAAGGATTGAGTTTGATTATGTTCGATTATGTACGGAAACCGGAACTTCACAAAAAGATTGCGTTCAATTTTGTTCGATGACGAACACTAATCGAACGATTGAGTTCGATTTTGTTCGATTATGTTCGATTACCAACGCTCGATTGGCTACCCCGGGTATTATATGGCTTTATAACCCAAATGAAAAATTTAGCTAAATTTCGTGCCGTTGGCTAAAACAGGTCACATGATACACTTCTACTGGGCGAGTATCTGCGAATATCTGTCCTCTGATTTCAATATCCCTCGTCTGAAATAAAACCAGCAAAGACAGGCGACAAGACACAAATCAGTTTTAGTTCACTAATTCTCTTAATATGTCATATTCCAATTTCGTACAAACTGCTTTTATATTAATTATCGGGAAACATCGCAGCTAAATGTCCGAGTTTGTCACTCAAATAATGCAAATGTTTTAAAGCAAGCATTAATATATATACAAAAGGCAAAATCTGTGGAGGGGGCAGTATAAATGTTCAAACCTTTCAAAACAATCTCTTACCTTGTATCTTCTGTCCAAAATTATTTAGCTTGAAGAAACGCGAGTCAATGAAACTGGCAGTTACAGTTTGCAGCCTCGATCGAAAGAGCATTTGAGTCATATGACATATCTATTATTGTCCGTTGGATTTTTGTTTCGGATCTTTTACTGGTGAAAACGGCCGCTGCAGTCCACCAAATCACTGTCTACTGATGTTGCCAAACCAAAGTCCTTTCTATTCAGGAACACTGAATCCGAAACACGGCTACTGATGAACGACTCCATTTGACATGTGGCATGTGACTCGCTGGTGTAATCTCTCCTTACCTTCCAGTTCTTATCTACTTTTTAAGCCCAGTCGTCGTAGTAGAATAAACAGAACCAAGATCAAAGACTGTTAAAACGACTACTTCCAAATTTTCAGCAACTTTAAAATGTATTTCTCTCGACTTTGAACGATCGAAACTCTTCAATTTTAGTGAACAGAGCGCGAGGTGCAGAACTAGAATGACAGCCAGTACGTCTCTCATCGCTCGATTTGTATGTGTATTTCTCGTCTTTAAACTTTTTTAGCGTACCTCGAATTAAAACTTTTTAAAATTCTATGTTTATATTATACTGATTTTGTAAAAAGGTTGTAAAAAGGTAAATAGTAAACGCTAAAAAAAGGTGGCTTACACTATATATTTCAGCCTCGTCAGGTCACCATCTTTAACAAATTCTTGTACTTGGTATATGCGTTGCATAAAGTCCCGACATACTAAGTACTTCATGTAGTCAATCTACTTTGTGTCCTCAACCACAGCTCGTGGTAGGTTGAAAAAGTTCCATTCCTTCTTCGAGTTGATTAATTTTCCGGCGAGAATTATGTCATATACAAAACGAGCTATTTTATCCAACTCTTTTATGGCTTCGACCAAGACATTATCTGAACAACGTCTCTCATCCAATCACAATTAACTAAGAAAAACAGTATAGACAGCTAGCCAATCAGTGTTTTGATGACCCGTCATGCGTGCACGCCGTGACACTTTATTGGCTTTCATGATCACTCTGATCTGAACTTCCTCACTGAGGTTGAAAACTTTTTTGTTGGGTTATAAACGAATAAACCCCTTCTTGTCTTTCTGGTCTATGGGACGATATTCTGCTCTTGGCTTAGAGATGGTCCTTACAAGTCACAGAAGCCCTGGAAGCTTCGCTTCTCGGACCACTGTTCCTTTTTCTGACCATCTAGAATATCATCCGATAGACCAGTCGCCTCAAGGGACTTATTCGCTAAGTATTTATAGTGTATATGTTTCCCCAGAATTACTCCCGACCATAATTTAATTGAATTGGCCAATCGTAGCACGAAATTGTTCAGCATAAGATTTGGAAAAACTACAACATAACAAAAGAAAATTGCGAATGTCTTCGATTCCATCAGATCTTGTGTGTTTCCATTCCTAACAGGAACCTACACTATTTGGAAAATGGCCAATTTGAGCTGAAGTTGGGTCAATAGTGCTTGAACGAAACTGTAGATCTAGAGACGTGTAGTGTGACCAGTTATTTGGAGACAATCGATGGATGCGAACGAAACACATTCTTCATCTCATTCTCAGATCGTTAGTGCATGTGGTACACTTCTTTTTTTTTATTAAGAACCAGTAAAATTTCACTCAGGCTCAGTGTTCCTATTTTTTCTACAATTTGAGGCTCAAAATGTTCTTATTTTGTTCTTATTAGCTGTGTTTTCCGTAGGGATTTGAACAAATTTAGAACGAAATTATGGAACGAAATTTTGTTTCAGCCCCAGTTTGTTCTTAGTTTGTTCTTCCTTTTCAGACGATTTCAGTCTCAATGTTCTTATTAAGTTTGTTCTTATTTAAAAAAGTGTACGTGCTTTTACACCCCAGCCAGGTTCACAGTTGTTCATTATATTGCCTTATTGGTCTTCATTGTCACGCTACCTGTCTGAAAATAGCCAATAGGTATTGATCCCGAAATCGGATAAGAAAGTATCAGCCGACTGAGGGAGCGCCACGAGCAAAGATCACAAGACCGGGCATGGTTTTCGAGCCATTTTGGTCTGAAATTGGGTATACCATACATTTGGAACATTTGATCTGATTTGATTTGGTTTTTGGACGGAAACTGTGGAGACGTGCTCTGTTATCAGATATTTTGGGGGTACTTCACAAATATTTACGTTACACCCAAAGTACGCAAATGGGAGGCTATCTGTATTCTAGGCTATACCATGCTGACGAGTCCTAACAAGGACGAAACAGCTGTCCGTGGCTGCCTGTACACTGCTCGGGCAATAGGCTGATGCGCATGCGTGTGACGTCGTAGGCCTCGACTGTGACCAGTATGTGTTGAACCTAGTGTTGAACAGTGTTCTCTTACATTTGTTTGCAAACGGAACCCATTCTTGTATGAAAATGGGCATCGATTTTAGCCTTTAATTAATTTAGGGTCAGGTATGAAATTGGATAGGGAAATTCGATATTTTGATCTGAAAGTGGGTAAGGTTTTCACGAAGCGGGCCGGACATCCCCACCCACATTTTAAAGAAGTATCATCCCCCCGGCTCCCACCCCTTGGGAAAGCACATTGACCCGAGCCAGGACCATGACATGGAATGAATGTAATTTTAATTAAAATCAGTGCAATCAGGGGCAAACTTAGATCACGTGAAATAGATCGCACTACAAATATATAACAGTCTTAAATTGAGCGGATGTGTACCCTGGGTGCCAGAAGAACCTCTGGCACCCAGGGTTGCGGATGTGGTGTTGGGGAAAGTCCTACGCCAGTTCGTAATTGACTCGGTGGTTAATGATGGATGTGTTTTTAACACATCCAGATGGAATGTATGACAACTGTTTATAATTATAAAATCAAGAAAGACTTGAATCATGAATGCGGAAATTGCTTCCAGGAAGTTTTGATATTTTCCAAGCTTGCGATCTTTGTTTTGTCTGGACTGACGAACGTGCATAATCAGATAATGCACAAATGTGATGTACTGGAGATCACGTTTGATTACTCAAATGAAAGCTCTTGATAAGTATTTTTATTAAACCTATGTAGAAACGGCGGTATTACTTTTTATTATCTGGATGTGAGCGTTTTACTGAGGAGTGCGCTAGTGCTGACCACTCGTAGAATCCCTACGACACTACATCCGGATCCATAAATTACGCGCGTGTGCGTGGCATATCGATATGTTTTACATTAGAAATGATTTCTAGGTTTCCTCAGTAAACCTTGTCTCATTCTGATCTTTTTCTTTCTATATACATGTAATATAATAACATGAACATTACACGATATGCTAGAAGATATGGATTTTATCTTCTCGCGGCAACAACAACATCTCACTCGTTCACTGCGCTCACTCCTAAGATATTGTACTATTATCCATATCTTCTCGTTGCGGTGTAATATCCCGGGGTAGTAGTATCTCCTATATATTTCACAACCAGTGAATAAAAACCTTCCCGAATAAAAGGGTTAGTTAGTACATGAGAAATATGTTGCCCAAAAGCGTGTATCAAAACTGTGGTTCGGATAACACATATCGAGCTGGAGTATCCCCCGACCACGTTTTCAGGTTACGTTTCACCCAGGCCAACGTTTGCATTTGAACCCACGTGTAAGTAAAGCGGTCGCCTCATCCGCTACTACTACTAGAAGACAAATCGGATTGTTTCTTGACAGTAATTACTGAATCGTGGCTATAGAACTTTCTTTCCACTAGTTACCTGGTATTATAAACCACAATACTAGAGTTTTGAAAACATCACGCATACCGCCACCGGAAAACGTTAGGCAGCTGGCTATCTACAGTTTGCCCACCATCCGCTCTTGTTTAGTCAGGCAAACTGGAAATGACTGCCGAAAGAGTACTTTCTACCGAACTTAACACAATCCTCCTCATAAACCGATACGCTTAAGATGTCTGTATTGGAGGAACAGTGTTCGTTTTTTAAAAATCAATTAAAGAACAAACTTTTAGCCTACAAACAGTACTCCTTGCCCTTGGCTTGCGAAAAATAACTACTTTTAAGGTCTTTAAGGACAGAGCTTGATATTAAGGTTATCGTTGGCTATCGACGTATCGTTCATAGAATGGCCCTAGTGCTTGTTTAGAACTGATTTGCAATCCGTTAAGGCTTAAATCAAGGCTTAATATCAATGATACACTCATACAGCCCTGCTTGGGTCCCAATCCTCGCTTCATTTTCAACTGACCAACAAGTTTCATACCCTATTTCTGATTTGGCCTTGACATATATTATCGGAACACAATGTCATGGTCAGGAATGCCACCCAAGTAGTCACGTCAAACGACCGGAAACCGCTTCTAAAATAGCACATCTAAAATGCCGAACTCACGCATTCAGAAAGCTACAAGTTTTGATTCGTTGTCATAGCAACACAGCAACATTAGTTCACCAAAAATAACAACTACGCCGCGTTCATCGAAAGTCGCTTAACGCTAACCTGCTGTTAAGCCAAATCCTAAATTTGATTTGATCGACTTCATCAAGGAATGCGTAATCCGGTGCCTGTAATAGATTTATTCAAACTTTTCTAAGAAACACAATAACGCCATGAATTGATGAAAGTCCAAATCAGTCAATACGGCTGTAAACCAAATCGTGAGCTAAAACCTTAATCGCTAAACTGGGCAAATGTAACCATGCTAAATACAAGCGCTCGCAAAATTTGGCCCTTGCTCGAATTGATCGCAAAATTTCCGAGGGTGCTCGCTTGCTCGAATTCGCTAATTTTCGCAATTCAGTGCTCGCTTGCTCGTACTCCCAAAAGATAATGCACTGCTCGCATGCCCGCAAATGCTCGCGAAGACCACTCGATACCTCCCAATGTATTGTGCGCCCCTTTTCCACAGTATTCACCCACGCGGTCAGGGACTTATTGTAAGGACATGTACAGACTACAGACCGGAGTGACGGCTCCCACACTTTACTTGGTAGACAGTAACGTGAGCAGGTAAGGTACTCAAGAGTCCAAAGTACACGGTCGGTTTTTATCTAAGATCTCGCAGCTCTCGAATTTCTATTAACATAACAAACATGCGGTATCCAAACAGTTTGGGTGCTCCTCAATTGCTTGTTTATCTGGAGCACGAGAGCTCGAAAAGGGGCTGAAATGTATTCCGCACATGTTTGTAGCTATTGGCAGCTCTTCCGAATACGAAAATATTTGCAAGTACATAGAGGAGGTAGAGATAGGGTGATTTCTTTTTTGTGGGGGGTGGGGGGCTGGAGGAGAAAGGACCGGGGTAGTGCAGCCCATCTTCCAACTGTGTTCTATATCCATTTCGTTAAAACTTTCCAACATTTACTGCTAAACAAACACGACAGCGGTTCACGTGCTTTTGTTTGTCCCTTGACATCCCTTAATATAAATCAGCCACGATGGCCCTCGTCAGTTTTCTCCCAAGGATTTTACGGGTGCCTAGGGCGGGGATAATGAATTTTCTTTTATGACAACATAGGGGGCTTACTTGTGGTCCCTATTTTCCTTTGAAATCGTTGAGCTGGTGAGCGAAAACTGGGGCGAGGAAAGGCGAGAAAAGAATAATTTCCGTACACCTGTTCGTCTGGCAGTTTTTCTTTTCCGTACCACAATCACAAGCGGACAAATAGGAAGTACTCGTAGAATAGAAAATACGTTTGTGGTTCTTAATGAGTTGACCATAATAAGGGTGCATTCGTTTGGGATATTCTTATTCCGGAATAGGAATACACAGAATACATTCTGGCCATTCTGCTACCTGGAACAGAATATACAGTCAGAATGTATTCCAAGTATCCCGGAATAGGAATAGCTCCCAAAAGAACTCTTATTCCGATTTATTCTGACTATTCTTATTCCGGAATAGGAATACACAGAATACATTCTGGCCATTCTGCGACCTGGAACAGAATACACAGAATGTATTCTTGGAAGTATTCCGGAATAGGAATAGCTCCCAAATGAACACTTATTCCAATTTATTCCAACTGTTCTTGTTCCTGAATAGTGCCAAACGAATGTACTCTAAGTTTTTGCTGACTAAACTTTATTATGTATTAATGCTCAGTTGATCAGAGTGGTAGATTCACAATATGTCGGCAGATATCGTAATTATACTGTCACTGAACCAGCATTACTCTGTGCTTTGTACATCAGTACCATCAGTGCCAATTATTTAAGGAGAAGATTCCAAGTGGAATTTAAGCCTTCACATGGAATGTACATGTAGATAGAAGCCAACAGACTTACCCAAATTTATCTCAAAAAAGTCTAAAGAATAAGAAAAATTCCCAAACAGGAATGGTATGGTACCAATTTTACCACTGCAAGGAAAAAACGTCTAGCTTAGACTCCAGAAATGTGGAATTTTAACTTTGTCGAATGAGCCTCAGTCTGTAGTCCTGTTGGGAGCTAACTTGAATGAACAGATCCATGGCAGAAAGGCTTCTTCTTCTTCCAATGTTAGGAGTTTAAGGCATACACTGTATGTGCTTGAATCAGTGGCAGTGGCCATTATTATTGCTTTAGCGCACAGATTCCCCTGAAGGAATCGAGAGAGGTAGCTGTGGCTATTTCAGCAAGCAAATTATTCCATTGTTTGATCATCCTAGGGACAAAGCTGTACTTGATATACATGTAGATTTCATCCTGGTTCTTCACAGCAGAGTGAAATTTGCACCTCACTTGGTTTTATGAAGACATCAGAGTTTCTGTAAAATGCCGAAATGGTGAAAAAATGTCAGATTTGAATGAAGTGAGGGCATTATGCTGACCTTCTTTTCATTTCTCTGTTTTGAATGCATAGTGCACTAACAGTGATTTCCTGTCTCCCCTTCAGCTGATAAAGGGCATGCTGTTCTATTTTCTAATGACCGGAATCTGTGTAACAAGGCCCTGGTAAATGGTATTAAAGCCTTTAATCACCAGGTACAGTTTTATGTCACGTAACATACTGTAATAGTATTAAATGGAATAGTAATTTATGTTAATGACATTAAGATGGCATTTCCACAACTTGGACCTTTATCTACTGGCGACCAACTGTTGATCTTCCCAACAAAATAGGAAAGCGTTAGGCCATTTTTTATTTCTATTTAGAGCCCCGCTTGCATATTGAAAAGGGGATGTTGACAGTGTCCAACATTTGGAGCTTAATTTTAAGTGGGGGAAAATCGGGATATTTCTTCAAGATTAAACACAATTATAACAAATGTATGGGGAAGAGTTCACATGAT
This sequence comes from Epizoanthus ramosus, assembly GCA_026413505.1. Taxonomy (NCBI): domain Eukaryota; kingdom Metazoa; phylum Cnidaria; class Anthozoa; order Zoantharia; family Epizoanthidae; genus Epizoanthus; species Epizoanthus ramosus. The sequence continues at coordinate 24,744 of JANVCJ010107273.1, forward strand.
ACATGTAAGTCGGGACATTTACAGAAAATGTATGGAAATAGAACCTCGCAAAAATGGGGACAGTGCACCTACATGTGAAATTGGGACAATCCTACCCAAATCAGGTCAGTTGGAAACTCTGTTTTGATCATTAATCACATGTTAATTTTCTGTGTTTTTTTGGAAGTCATGCATCTACAGTCTTATAATAAGCAATCTTTGTGATTTGCAGATAAATAATTTATGAACCTAATAATGTGCATTTTGCATTTAGTAGTGCTTTTGTAACTTTTTTTTTGTCATTTTCCCTGAAGAAGACTGGTGCCACAGTCAAAATGACAGGAAAGCCTGTTTTTTCGCCTCATGCATCCACATTGTTATAAGACCACTTGCCCCAAAGTGTTGATTTGTTTTCTTGAATCATGGCTCAATCCTTGTTTGTTTAAACATCTTGCATGCATGACCTCTTCACCATCTCATCACCAGGCTTCTATCTTCAGTTTTTAACCGTGCTAACTAGGCTCACACATGTCATGGGATTTCTTAATGGTCCTCCAAAATTCCTAAATGCTCCTGGAAGCCACTTGAATTGCTTGCAAGAGTTTGAAGGATGCTCACTTGCTTGCAGTCACAAATTATTGTACGTTAGTGCTTGGAACCTTGTGCACTGTGCTCATGAAAATCATTTGTTACCCCTTGTTATTGGATCATAAAAGCATTGGTTTGGTTGAGACTCGAAGCTCCATATTGCAACATTGTAGCACACTTTATTGACCAAACACTTGATTTTGTGAGGTACATGTTATTGGGTGATCAACCTGCAGGATATATTTTTTGATAATGTAAATGTCAGAGTGTCCAACCGTCCCAATTTTGGTGGGATTGTCCCGACTTTTGGTTCAGTGTCCCGAATTTTGCAAGGTCCTATTTCCATACATTTGCTGTAAATGTCCCGACTTGTCATGTGAACTCTTCCCCATACATTTGCTATAATTGTGTTTAATCTTGAAGAAATGTCCTGCTTTTCCCCAATTTTGAGCTCCATAAGTTGGATATATACTCTGTAATGACCCCCTCCAAAGTCAAATGCATATGGCTGACCTGTTAATATATGTGGGATGTACATGCATCCATTTTGAATCCATAATATATTAATTGTTGTAGTTACCTGTGTATAATACCAAGTAAGTATTTAACATTTTTAAGAATAATTATAATATTGATAATAAATTTATTGCATTCCAGATGTTGCTTGAAGGACTAAGAGAACTCTTCAAGAGCAGTGCTTTAGTTCCGCTCACACAAGACTCTTTCACAGGTACTGCAAATAAGAACGACAGAATAATTCTAATTATTACCAATTTCGTACAAGGAAGAGCTGAAAATTCCCACCAAGCCTATCCACTAAACCAGTTGACACAAACCCATAACATGACCATTTATTTTATATCTCCTAAAGAGTATAATTGTTTTGTGTTACTCATTTCTTACAACTGAAGAGTTGAAAATTCTCATCATGCCTTAAAGTTTTGAACCAGTTGACATAAACCCATAACATGACCATTCATTTTACAGCTCTTGAAGAGTAAAAGTGTTTGGTGTTACTCATTTTTTACAACTGAAGAGTTGAAAATTCTCACCCAGCCTAACTTTTGAACCAGTTGACACAAACCCATAACATGACAATTCATTGTACATCTCTTGAAGAGTAGAAGTGTTTGGTGTTCAGTACTCATTTCTTACAACTGAAGATCTGAAAAATCCCACCAAGCCTATCAATTGAACCAATTGACACAAACCCATATCATGACCATTCATTTTACATCTAATTTAACAAGAGTATAATTGTTTGGTGTTACACATTTCTTGCAACAGAAGAGTTGAAAATTCCCACCAAGTCTAACTTTAAAGGAATCCTGAAGTGAAAAACACTTTGTGGGCAAAATGAAAGAATTTGTTATACTCAATTACCTTCTGACGTT
>JANVCJ010107274.1:0-17179 GCA_026413505.1 Epizoanthus ramosus
CCACGCTACACTCGCCCTCCTTCGTGCTCCTGTGCGGCCTGGCGCTGTCTGATCTGATGGTGGGTTGGCAGCATGACATACAATAGGTGAATAAATAGAAAAATAATGAACAAAAAATAAACATTATAAATTATAAATTGCAAAGTTAAACTACTGTCCGGATTACTGTACCGAGTGTACATGCTCCAAGTTGAAAAGTGTGTACAGAACTGGCGTTTACAATATGACTATGAGTGGGCAGAGAGTTCCAAGTCAGCACAAGTGGGGACTGTTCTTGCATACATGTACATAGAAACTTATAAGCTTGCAAACGAAATATAACTAAACTGGTTCTTATTATAGAGAGTATTAAATGCCCGGGTCTCATGCAAAAATTTGTTGATTACATTTGGATTACATCGATTTGTTATGCCCTCTTAAGTAAAAAAAAAATTAGGCTCACCTGTCACCATCCACGTGCCAGCACAAGCTGGGACCATAACTCCGATTATCTCTACCTTGTCAACATTCTACTTCTCCTTTGCTGTATAGCTGCAGGGTTAGGTTCTCGGAGACGATCAGCCACCCTCTGCCCTAGCTTCCCGCGAGAGTCTTGGCTTTGTCACTTTAGCAGGTTTGAGCCCTTAAGAATCAAAATCATAACCTTCTCAGACTTGATATAAATGTTTCCTCATTTCTTTTTGCAAACACAACACTCTGGGTCCAGGTATCAAAATTACTTGTAAATCTGTTTATAGAAAGTCTTGCTAAACAGTTTTGCATTGTCTGTACATGCTTGTGATAAATACCCCAACTAGGCTGTGGTCTTAGTCAACCCTCAAACAGGCAGGCCATTATCCATACAATTATAACATACATGTACATGTAGATGTATTCAGGCAAGGGACTCACCCATAATGTTTGTTACTGTTGCTGATAGACTAGCCCTTTGGCATGCATGTACAATTATACTAGTTCATACTTTACTGTTTAATTTCCATGGCAACTGAATCATCAGTTAATTAATCACTGCTTTAATAATTGCTTTAATAATTAAAATCTTATAAAGATAAATATTAGACGTTGACAACTTCTCTTATGCAAAAACAAACATTTCTGACTGTCACTGTGAAAAATGACATACATATTTGAACCTCTTATTTTTCCAGGCTGACAGATTTGCCTCATAATTTCTTGAAATTATCACTTCCATCAAAATTTAGAAAAAAGTGTTATCAAGCAGATTTGGAGATGTTATTTTAAAGGTTATTACAAAAATTATTTCACTGCCATGATAACAGTACAGTAGACTGAAGCAGAGCAAAAACGTAATATTCTATGTTTCTTCATTACATGTATCAGCTGGAATATCTCAGTGTTCAGAGTAAGGACTACAATGTACACAGTTATAACTCACACAAGTTTGTGCAATCCTTGTGCCAACCATTTTAAAATGATATACTACACTTATCCACAGTGACAAATGACGCAGTATCTTTCCACATGTACATGCATAATCTTCAATACCAAAGAAATGTACATGTAACTCATTTGATGACTTATGGCCCAGCTAGATAGCACTCACAGTTTCTAACTGTAACATAAGGCATTTTTATAGTGATTACAAATACAATGTTAAACATTTTTCCTGAACACTGCTTGTTTCAGAGGGTTCTTTCAATGCTGTCTAAAACAGTTATGTTTCAAATCAACGAAAGCTGTCACCATATGGATGACATGCAACTGTTAGAAATAATAATATTATTTTACAGTATCAGAAAGCATTAATTAAAATTACCTTTTCCAAATGTAACTGCTCCAACAAGAACATTCAAATTGGGGTTAACTGTTGACGGTGCTCTTAAGACTTACATGTGAGATAATGTAAGAATACAAATTAATAATAATAATAATAATAATAATAATAATAATAATAATAATAATAATAATAATAATTATAATTATAATAATAATTTATTAGTGCTCAAATGCCACTAGGTGTCTGTTCTACTGCTACTTATAAATGAAAAATTAAAACATTCTAGGCCATGTACATGTGTATGTTGTGGTTTTCGGCAACAAAATGCTAAACTGAGGCCTATAATTTGCTATATTTTGCTATCCTTTTCACATCTGACTTTGGCTGGCATTACTGATTTGTTCTGGGGGACTGGAGAATACATGTATGTATTTCAGAATTGGGCGCAATTTATTATCTAGAAATACAATGTACATGTACTGTCCACTACCGTAACTAACGGACAACTAATATTGGCCAAAAAGGAATTTAATTAATTATTTTGCCTACAATGCTAAATCAATAAATGTAGTTAAGATAGACAGACAGACAGATAGACAGACAGACATACAGACAGACAGACAGACAGATAGACTGACATACATGTACAAATGTTGTGCATGTGCATGTGACCAACCTGCACTTTGCTCCCCTTCCCAGTCCTCCCTGGCACTTGTGATCATGTCAATCAGGGTGGAGGCAAGCTCATTCAACAGTGAGATCTGTTTCTGTGGGGGATGGTGAAAGTCATGCTTTAGCCCCACCATCATCAACATCAACAACAACAACATTGAACTACATGGCTTGCATGACTTATTACAGAGAATAACAGGACACAACAACTGCACTGCTTTCCTGAGTTGCACAAATATCACAGATTTAAAGTTTAATTATTAACTAAGTGTAAGTACAGATCTTTCATACATGACAAGGCAAATGTATGTACAAAACCCTAAGAAACTGTAAATATACAATCCATGGCAGGATATATGTATATGAAATTACTATTTTCTGTAACTGGCCCAGTTTGAGTATTTTAACTAATCCCTGGAGAGCTATTGGTGGCCATGATGCCAGCTAACTGTATATTTGCAATGTTTGAATGTTTGATGAGAGGTAATTGAGTACATGTATACCAAATATTAACTGATGGACACTGTACATATACAGTAAATATACTGTAGCAAAGCCAGTCCTTTATGAAGCAAAGTATAATTATAATAATTACATACTATTTCTTGAAAATTTCAATCTGTAAAACTTTCATTTGACATTGCTTGTAACATTCAGTTAGATGTCATGTGAATAATATAACACTGAAACTGTCGTGAACAGTTTTTCCAGGGTGCTGTCCTTTATCATTTAACAGTACTAGCAATATTTAAACCTTCCTGTACTAATAAAACTTTTCAACTACAAAACAAAAGAGTTGTGAAGCTCAGACGCAAATTCTACTGACAATAACTGCTTGCAAATCATTGCCTATTCTATATGAGCCAAACACTAGTATCAGTTTAAAATGGAAACCCCCAACTTGTTTTCTTCAAGCATTGTCTCTACAAAATTCCTGACATATTCCAGGAGATAATAAAAAAGCTTTAATTTATCAATAATATTATCATGTACATGTACATGTAGTTTCCGGCATCCAGGGTCCTGGAAGAAAATAAAATTGCAGTCCTAGGTTCCAGTAGCAGTGTGCCAATCCTGATACACTGAGTACGTAACGTACACATAAAATTTTATAATAATTTATTAGACACTGACAGTGTCAGTGTGATCACTGGTAAATACAGTGTATACAATCATGTAGTTCTACCAGCTATATACATGTAGCAATGTACCTGTGCTGCCTGTGGGGTGAGTTGTGAGGCTTTGTTTGATATAGACTGTTCTCTTTCTTCAACCTCAGGGTCATATTTGGTTCTCAAATAGTCTGGCACTGAAATCACAACACACACAATACATTACGGATGCACATGGTGTAACACACAGTCATGCACATATTACACTTGGATATTTAATTAAAATTTCCTCTACCTCGTTTGACTCGGTTTCTTTATCAACACCTGCAACTGGTGAATGATCTCGTCCTTGTTCAGAACACTTCCCAATCTCTTGTCTTGGGGCACCAGTACTAACTTCCTGTTCCCCAATCCTCATTACTTCTCTGTAATTTTGCCCTTTATCTTTGTTCAGTTCTTGTGACTGCTTTAGCTTTGCTTTGGGTTTCTTAAAGCCAAGAGGCTCTGGAATAGCAAAGCCAGCCCTATTTCCTTTAGATTCATTTTTCTTTTCATCTGGTGTGGTTGAAATTTCTGGTACTGTCAAACTGCCCTTGTTGACATTTCTTGGGTCAGCATTTCCTGCACAGCTTGCTACTGGCTGTCTTGTATCAATATCTTCCTGTTCCACTGTGGGCCTTGCCGTCAGATCACTGGCTGGACTGGTAGTTTTGGTTACAGCCGTCTGGTCTGTTAACCCATCTGTTGATTTACCTGTGATAGCAAGGAAAAATGCAGACATTTTATATTTTACAAGATTATTTCAATTCATTATAGACAGGTTAACTATTGTGAGCTTCAGGTTACATTATAGCTGACGGAGCACTATACAAGTACATGTACATTTAACTTACAGTAATGTAACACACTAACAAACAGATTGCAGTTATCTGTATATCTATCTATCTAATGCACATAGGTTTCACAGGTACAGTAATGTAGCTACAGTTTTATTTGCTCAAAAGCACCAATTCCTTTCACAGCTTGACTTGTCTTCCATATGTTAAAGGACTTGTTGCAAGATAAATGGCCAAGACCTCAAGATCAGATGTATTCATAACTTACTGCTGTTCCGGTGTCTGATTTTGCTGCCCCACACAAACCCAACCAATCACAGATGTTCCAATTAATTTGAAGCTTGCTGATTGGTCAATATTTTTGGAACTGCCCCAAGGCCTCTCCTTTTATTGTGAGTTGCAAACTTTTAACCACTTCTAAATATAGAAGACCGCTAGAACCTTTGGGAACCAGCTGGAGACCTGCTACTGACAATAACAGACATGTCAAAAGCTTTCTCTGTTGGTACATTTATGTTTTATAAAACTTATAAGATTTGTCAAGTGGCGCATGTCACTTCACTTGGCAGTCAACTAGCTAATATAAATAAATTGTTTGCCCCTCAATCTAATTGTGTGATTGGCTAATTAAGAAACAATACACTGTAGGACTTCATAAAGTGTAATTGCTTTCTCCTACAATTTGCTGGAAGGAATTTGGTTCAATTAAGACATGATTTCTTTTTACACAAAATCTTCTAACTCGATCCTTTCCGCCAGCATTTTCATAGTTGATTCACAATAATTAGGCCAGAATATAAATGAGCAAACAAAGAGATCAAATTACAATGGTTTCAAAAGTTGCAGTTATATTACAACTGAAGGAACATTTCCAATTTCAAAATAAAGAGATAATCTAAGGAAAACATCACTATCAAAAATAGTTTAGTTGTGAAGAATTCCATCTCCATTGCCCTCCATTGAATATACTGTAACTTAGTACAGTTTTTTGTGGAATGGGAAAAGGCATTCCACAACTTTGATAATAGAAAAGGATCTTTGACAAGTTGTAGTCCCACATTGTATATTGAGGATTTAAATGATAAAATTGAATAACTTGTTGGAAAGACCCAGAATTTAATAATTACAATATATAACACAATATGTACTATATAATTATTATTTAGTAATAATTATATTATATTATATTTATGCAATAATAACATTATTATTTAATAATAATATTAACATTAACATTTATTTATCATTATCTTTTTAAGAATATTATTAGTATTATTTTAATACATACTTAGTAAGTATTCATTTGACAAAAAACTTTACAATTTTCTTGTTTGCATCAAATCCCTGCACATTACCCCTTCTCAAAGTTTACAATTACAGTATGATATTTGCATTACAACAATAGTTACATGTTATTGTTTATAAGTTTCTATTAACTGACCTTTTATTTCACAAGTGGTTTCAGATGTGGTAGCCACTATCTCATTTGATCTGAAATAAAATAGAAAAGAAATGGTCAAGTAGTATGAATTTAGTACAACATCATGTAAGACATGAAATGTAATGTCACATTGCTGCAGACATTATACGTCAAACTAAGTTATATATTTAACACTGCTCTGTGAGCAAACTGTATCATTTCTGATATGCTATATTTACTTTTTCAGCTGTGGTAAACTGGCTGGCCGTGCAATTTCTACAAGCTTTGCAAGCCTCTGTTTTTCCTATAAAATAAAATACAACAAGAACCTGAGTTAAAACAGTGCTAATTATTCAATCAATAAATCCTTATCCAGCCGATACAGGGTTCCTGCAGCTAACAACTCAGCAAATTTAAGACCTTTTTAAGACTTTATAAGACCTAAATTTGTAAAATTTAAGACCTAATTTTCCTTCAAGCATTTATTGGTCTTTATTCAAAACTTATTTTTCAGGCTGTTCTGTTCGACGGCTTGTGTGGAAAATATTTGCAAACTTTCACAAAATAAAGATGCTTTCATTAATACTTTTTATACAATCTGAATCTGCACAACTTGAGATTGAAAAACGAAAAATTCTTTTGAACCAAAAATTAAGACTTTCTAAGACCTCAGGGATGAATTTGTCAACATTTAAGACCTTTTCAAGGCCTTGAAAATACAAAATACAAAATACGACTTTTTAAGACTTTTTAAGTTCCCGCGGGAACCCTGGTGGGGAGGGCTTGCTCCCAGATCCCCTTGTCACTATAATGCAACACTATAGCCTGGAGACATGCCAGTTTCGTAATTCCTCACGGCCTCATGCATGTGTGTGTTCAAACCTTATATAGCGTTATCCTGTGAGCTGCGGCCCTGTTGACATAAACAAGATATAATATTATAATAAACATACTTCAAGCAAACAGAAGTTAGCATTGAATGCCTGAAACAATCTACCAATCTACAAGTTAACGCCAAATCAGCCGCCTCACTGCCGGAGTTCCGTGGCCTTATCAAGGGTGTCAGTTTTACTGGATGTAAATGTAGCAACTGTGTAGACCCGTTTTTAGAATTAATTAGTGTTAGTGTTAGGGTAGGGGTTTAAGGGTTAAGGTTAGGGTTATTTGTTTGTTATTGTATACTGTATACTTTCTCTTTTAATACTTTTTTATTATTATTTTTTTAAATCTATTTTTTATCTTTTTTTAGTCGAGCGTTTCGTCGAGAGCCCCCGGCTCGGGAGACTGGGCAACCACTCCCCACATTATTGATGGGAAATAAATTATTGTATTATTGTAAAATTACTGTATTAAAAGTAATCAATTTTATTTCCAGTTTCTTGCATGACATTTGCAAACCTCAAGACTCAAACTGACTTAACTTTTGCAGAAATCCTTGGCATATATATAAAAGTTGTGTCATTTTTCCAATATAAACTAATGTATATTTTACTTCTTCAACAGCTATAAATACACAGAACTAGAATCACGAAACTCTATGGGTATCAAATGGTAAAAGCAGAGTCTTGCCCAGTGCTGATCTGACAAGATGTGTGTTTAAAACATGATCCCACTAGACTTGGGTCTGAGACATGGCAATAACATGTAAGCAATAAACTTGTCTTCAAACCCATTCAATAAACATCTGAGGTTCAAACTGAACAAAAGGTTTCTGAGATCTTGCTTTATAGTACCATTCGCTGCATGCCTCTTGGCTGTCCAATAATGGTACCTTTGTTCATTTGGAATTTACACTTGCCAAATATGGATATCATTGTCAGGGTTTTCTGATATTTCCTCAAATTCAGTTTAACTTCCATTGTACTTGGGAATTTTCCAGAACAAGAAAACTGAGGACTTACTGGCATTTCATGTGGTGTATAATATATATTATCCATATATATGAATGCCATGTTTGTTTTATTATATATCTATAGGTAATATCTGTATACATACACTGTATATAAATATAGTTAAAATCGCGAATCACAAACTCCTACTCGAGTTTCTGGGCTTTTTGCCTGTCGTCAGGAAGTTCTGCGATGCGTCGATGATTCCATGGAATATATATAGTGGTTGTATGTGCTTTGGTGTGTAAAAACAATGGACTATTGTATTCTATTAGAATATGAAAGGTGTAGAAGTCTATGGTAAAATAATTGGATAAATATGTGTAAAAATCTAGGTTTAAATATATATATAGCACTCTAAAGTTTAAATTTTATAATTTTTTATAAAGTAATGCTGCTTTGTGCCTGCCTAATTCATACTCAACGACCAAGCTTGGAAGTCTCTCACCAAGGCTCAGATCATATCAAGCCGAATCTGTGCGCTTGAATTCCAAGGCAACCCCAAAACAACCATCGTCTCATGTTACAGTCCTACCAACGTATCTCCCCAATCCGAAATAGAATCCTTTTACAACGACCTTAACTGTTTCATAGACACTGTCCCTCCTCACAACTTCCTTATCATCTGCGGAGATTTCAACGCACGACTTGGTAAAGACCACTTCCCTTTCGCAGTAGCGGACTCTACAAACAGGAATGGGCAGGTTCTCTTGAGCTTCATGACTGACAACGAACTTTTCTCTTGCGCAACTAAATTCCAAAAAAGGCCTACCAAGAAGATCACCTTTCTGCCATTGCGTACAGAAATTGACCATATCCTTGTCAGGAGGAAATGGGAAAGCAGTGTCAAGGACACGGGTTCCTTCTCAAACCCAGATATCAACTCGGATCACAAAATGCTCTCCTCAAAGATCCAACTCTGTTTTCGCTGCACTCCAGCAAACGATGTCAAAAGACCTCCCAGATGGCAGTGGTCCTTGGTTCTGGAAGAAAAACATCAAAAACTCTGAATTTGAGCGCACCTTCCACAATCGCTATGTAGCCCTCACCATCCTTCAAAATGACCCTGAGACGGACAGCTACAGCACTCTCGCTCAGGCCGCTCGAGAAGCAGGTGAGTCAATTCTTCCACCTACACCACGCCGAAACCGCCAGATCCCGTGGAATGATGCAGATATCCAAGCGCTCAGGGAGAAAAAGCGGCTGGCCAGGACCAAATCCGATAAACAGGAGCTAAGCAATCAGCTATCAGATCTATATGCTGGAGAAGTCACCGAATACATTGATGAATAGTGCAAAATCGTAGAAGCAGCTCATCCAGCAGCAGAATACAGAGTTGCTTGGAAAGCTGTTAAGGAAATCTTCGGAAATAGGAAGCCCTGTCCACCCCGAATCAAAGGAGGTAGCCCACAGGAAAGGAAAGAGCAATGGCAAATCCATTTCCAAACATTGCTCAATGTTCAACGCCCTAGCCAAGATCCAACCCAAGCCGAGTTCAACCCCACACCTGTGTCTAATCTTCTACCAATTTCCACCGACCCAATCTCACCCGAAGAATTGGACTCGGCACTTCAGAAGCTGAAGTACAAAGTGCCTGGTAACGACGAAATCCCCGCAGAGTTCTTAAAATCTGGAGTCGCTTCTGCCCAACTACTTAACATCATGAACCTAGCTTTTGAAACCGGCACTGCACCGCGTGAATGGACCAAGAGCGTCATCATACCCATTCCGAAACAAGGTGACCTTACAGACCCTACTAACTTTAGGGGCATAAGCTTGACCTCCCTGGCTGCAAAGACGTACAATCGCATTCTCATCGATCGCGTCAAGCCCCATGTCGATCCACTCCTTAGGAAGAACCAGAACGGCTTCCGACAAGGACGAGGCACACTGGAACAAATATTGTGTCTCCGTAGACTGATTGAAGGAGCCCAACGCGGCGATCGCCGACTAATTTCCATCTTCGTCGACTTCAAGAAGGCGTTCGATAGTATCGATCGCACACGCATGCTCGCCATCCTGACCGCATATGGAATACCCCCCAAAGTGGTAGCTGCCCTGAAGTCACTCTACCATGAAACACAAGCCTTTGTTCGAACCTCGGATGGGGACACAAACTTCTTTAACATCACTACCGGGGTGTTGCAAGGTGACACTGCAGCCCCTTATCTTTTCATCATCGTCCTCGACTACGCTTTGCGGTGCGCCTTCCACGATCCAAAGCTTGGTTTTGAAGTACAACCTCGCAAGTCATCGAGACATCCCGCCATCCATGTCACCGATCTTGACTTCGCAGATGACCTTGCCGTAGTCACCGAGGATGTGCAGCACGCTCAAGAATTGCTAGGAGCACTCGAAGACGCTGCTGCTGTGGTCGGCTTGATCATCAACTGCAAGAAGACGAAAGTGCTGGCATGCGGCAAAACTCCACCCTGCACTATCACTCTCCGAGATGGCTCACTCATCGAACATGTGTCCGATTTTAAGTACCTTGGTTCATGGATAAGAACAAGCGACAAGGATATCAGCATCAGGAAGGCACTTGCCACAAAGGCATGCAAAAACCTGTCCAATGTCTGGAAGTCCCCTCTGTCAACGGAACACCGATTGCGGCTTTTCCGTGCCATGGTCGAGCCTGTATTGCTTTACGGGTGTGAAACATGGACGGTAAATCAGGAGATGCTGGACCGCCTTAACGGTTGCTACACCCGACTGCTGCGAATCGCACACAATGTGGACTGGACAGCACATGTCCGCAACTCATTCCTCTACGGCAACGGCGTAATTCCACCACTAGCCGACACAATCGCCAAGAGAACATTAAGATTTGCTGGGCACGCTTTCCGAGCAAAAGATCAGCTCGTATCTGACATCATCATGTTCGAGCCTCACCCCACGGCCTCCAAACTCTCCTACCTCAAAACCCTTTGTCACCTTACGGGCGCAACAAAAGAAGAACTCCCCGGTCTCATGTCAGACCGGGACGGCTGGAAGGTCGTGGTGGCGCGCTCGACCAAGTCGGCTCGATAAGAAGAAGACATATGATACGTATAACCTCTCCGATGATTGCCACATAGATCGAAACATGCTAATGTATTACATCTTTGAAATTGTTCGGAAAATCGTAGGAGCAGCCTCGGAAGCATTGGGAAATCTTCGTAAATCAGTACCGTCTAGTAAAGATTTGGACGAGTTCTTAAACTGTTAACAAGTAATCGGACAGTCTTCGAGATGATGCCGGTAAAGCGTAAACATACGTTGAAATTTTACCACTGGCATACTCTCCATTGAATTTCCAAGAATATTCAACCGTTTTCCAGTTTTCTGATTGGAACAGAAAAAATCATTCTACTTGACTTTCCTCTGACGAAGGGCTCGTGCTCGAAACGTCAGCTGACATCTTTCACCCTCACGACGAAAAACATAACATATATAACAACTTTTAGTTGATCAATCCCATCATTTCCTGGAACAGCTTCCTTGCATTAATACAAACCGATTACAGTCTTGCACCGCACCCTAGCATTTAAAAATGCAAATTCCACTAATATCGATTACTAGAAGATTTGAAAAGAAATCGGAAGCTATTAGAGCTCGTTGATCCAGGGAAACTCGCTTATTTGACTCATCCTCAAGCTTAGCTGATAACTTGGTTTTGTCGGCCTACGAATCAAAGATCATTCTGACACCCTCCTGCATGCCTCGGAATCTCACGTCCGCCGGCGATGACTTGCATGATAAAGCTATGTTGCCAGGGTGGTTGCCCTAATAGTTTAGCTTAGTAGCCTAGAGGAGAAGGGGGAAGACAAAGGTTACATCTGTCTCAGGACAGACGTCTTTGATTCCTACTGGTACAGCCGTAAAAACCATTTAGAAGCTACTTTCTTACTACAATGAAGATCTTTGAAAGACGTATTTGCGTGATCAAAATGGGAATATTTACCGTCTTCTTCCGCCTCACTCCAAAGCCACATTGAGTGTTGATTTTATCCTTTCAAAATAAGATATTTGACACAGCGATCAGTAAAATATTTATATCACATTAAAACATCAGAAAGATGATACACAAATATATCTTATACATCCAAACAAATCTAAACTTGGCCTTGGCAAAAATTCATTTAATTTATACCATCTTGCAACATGAAAATGGCACACCACAAGACTTTTAAGTAGAGTAGTGGTCGTGGTGTTACTCGGATAATTCCACGTTCTACCCACATCAATACTGGAAAAAAATATTACTTACCTTTTTGGAACACTGAACGTGGCACATACACCAGTGGCTGCGCTGAGCGGTTGAAGTGTTTGTGACAGCTTCAATGATGGTAACCTCGGATAATTCCACTTCCTACCCATAGCTATACCGGCACTCGTATCACTTACCTTCGTGCAGCATGAAAATGGTATACCACATGACTCAACAGTACGTGTAGTAGCTAAGCAGTTGAAGTGTTTGTGACAGTTCCAGTCACCCTAGCCTCAGATAATTCCACTTTCTACCCATAGCTATACTGACATCAATTGCAAATCACTCACCTTATTCTTCTAGCAGCATGAAAATGGCACACCACACACATGTAAATTCATGTAGCTGCTGAGCCGTTAAAGTGTTTGTGACAGTTCCAGTGATGGTAGTCTCGATCGGCTAATTCCACTTTCTACCCATACCCATACTAGCATCATATATATATATCACTTACCTTATTCTTCCTGCAGCATGAAAATGGCACACCGTATATACATGTAATTCAACAGTAGCTGCTGAGTCGTTAAAGAGTTTGTGACAGTTCCAGTGATGGTAACCTCGAATAATTCCACTTTCTACCCATACCCATACTGGCATCATATCATAACTTACCTTCTTGCAACATGAAAATGGCACACCACATGACTCAACAGTGGCTGCTGAGCAGTTAAAGTGCTGGTTGCTGTTCCAGTCATGGTAGCTATATCCCCCACAACACTTGAAGCTCTGCTGCATACTGTCAATGACGTTCTGTAGATCTGCATCATCTCTGTAATGTATTATGGCATGTGTGACTGCATCACCAACTTTCGACTTCGTCTGAAAGAGAAGGGCAAATCAAAGCTGATGTATACAATCGGTATATATAGGAAGAAGTAAAGTCCAACTTTGCAATCTGTTTTCTTTGAAGGTTTACAATAAGTTTCTTGAATTCTGTCATTGATTACAATTTGTTTTCCCTATTAATCGCGCCATCCTAATAAAAATAATCAAAACAAATTTGGTAACATATCCTTGTCCAGATATATTCACATACTATTGCAACCATAAAGAAAGGTGTTCAAACAGATCGAGAAAACTTGTTTAAAAGTTGCGCATTTGTCACTTTATTCAAATAACATTCTACTAAAAGTTGCAAATCCTGAGTCGTAGCACCATGTCCAACCACAGACGCTTTATGAATTCTACTTCGCTATATAACAGATTGTTTTTCGTTTTAAAATGCACTTCCTATTTTAAATACAAGGCTTATCCAACATCACTGATGTAAAACATATTTGATTGGCACCCGTAATACATACGGGTCCCCATAAGCAGGACTGAGGAAGACATTTTAGTTTTACATGGCAGAGTGCTCAGAGACTTGGCTTAAAAAACTGCCAGTGCATGGGGGGCAGCTCCCTGTTCCCACGGACCCAGTAAAATACCATTAATTATAAATATTCAACTCATTTCTCACCAGTTCAATAAAGAAGAATGCAATAAATCCAGCAACTATTTCCAATAGGAATATTATGGTCAGTGAGACCATGTACTGTGAAAAAACAAACAAAAGCTCAGTTCAGTTTGACTTAAAATCTCAAGAATTCTCGAGTACACTTTAATTACATTTATTGTATTATACGTACATGTATGTAGCCTTGAAAAACAAACAAAGTGTGATTACTTGACCGAATGGGCTCAAAATTTAGGAAACGGTATGTCAGCTCTTACATATATGATTACATCTGTGTGACAGTCACAAGTTTTCCTGTTACATCATTCTATAATTAGTGTGTTACGCTGACAGACATGCAGCCACCTTCAGTTTCACTTTGAATCTCTGGGATGCCATAATCACTCCAATGTCCATGTCATGTGTGATATCTGTGGTGTCATACTGCATACATGTATGCTACATATATATGCTGTGCAACATCATATCACATCCAGGATCATATACAGTATGATCATCACATCATTTTTCACCTTCACGATAACTATATATATCTGTGATGTCATGTATGTGTTAAGCGACGTCACATCAAATCATGTGGTTTAATCTATCATACAATGTACATTTTGTCATTCCAAGAGTGTCCAACCTTCCCCATTTTGGCGAGATTGTTCTGAATTTAGGTGCTGCATGTGTCCCAATTTTTTGCGAGGTTCTATTTCCATACATTTGCTGTAATATATTATGTCCCAATTTATCACGTGAACTATTCCTATGATACATTTGCTATAATTGTGCTTAATCTTGAAGAAATGTCCCAAATGTTCGACACTCTGATTCCATATCATGCCATGTTATGTAAATTACATGTACATACATGTACATGTACAATACTAATCTCCAAAACATGTCTGCTACTCAAACTGTTATGCTATCACAGAAATATGACCACACTAGTCAACCAGGAATTATATTATCGAAACGTGTACTTGGCCTGAGGATTAGGGGGGAGGGCCATGCCCCCCTGCCCCCCCCCCCTGCTATGCCGGCCATGTGTCTTGACTCAACTGCACTGGCTTCCTGTTCACTACAGAATTATTGTCTTCAAGATATTCCTTCTGACAGGTCAACAGGTCACTAGTTCATTGAATTGAATTCGCCAAAATGGATAATCCGCCATATTACATGTATGCCTACTTGTCCAATCTGTTGAATAATTGGAAATCTGGACATTGTCTTGTCTCCATTTTTAATGAGTTCTGCTTGTCCCTGGGTCCAGCTACAAGAGACCTATGGTGACTGATCATTCTCCATTTGTGCCCATTATAAACTTTGGAAGTGCATCATCCCTTGCACTGTTTCCAAAAGTCATCCTCTATATGTACATCAACTCTTGAAAAACGTTTTAAAACTTATTTTTAATTAAATAGTTTTATAACTATATTTTTATAAATAGTAATTCTTTATATTTTGTTCTTAAATTTGTAATTTTGAAATTTAATCATAAACATTTTAATCAGATTGTCAAAACGTCTGGTTATGAAGCTCGGGGAAAATTCGTTTCAAGCTTATGTTGCTGTTTTACCTTTAACTACCTTACACAAAAACATAAAAGCGATCACTTTATAGTACATTTCGAATAATATGGATGTAAGTAAGCTTTATATCTATTGCTCTTTTGTCACAATTATTGGTGGTGCTTAAATATGAGGTGACAATTAAAACAATTCTCTCCAATGGATCATTTCAAAAGTTTATTGTCCTTAAATTTAATTAATGTTGTGAGAACTCTGCAAGTTTGGACTTCATTTAATTTATTGACTGCCGTGAAGCATGCATTGATATAAAGTTGGGATCCTTTGCATCCACATTACAATGCCATTGTGTTGCCATAGAAACTCTGATCTTAATAAGATTAACTTTATCTCAAGCTATAATCTATCTCTAGCAGATGTGTATTGTCCAGATTTCTTTGTCAATTTGTTTTCAAAGTTGGCCGGTATCGTTAGTGAAAAACTTGATCAAGCTACCTTAATGTGGGACATTAAAATCTGTTACCGGCAAGCACCTTGGAAATTCAATCTGGATGTGTGTGCTATACAAATTTATAATCAGTTATTGTTATTAATTATAAAAAAATTTATAACTTATTACTTCTGATCATTAGAACATAATTATATATATAATAAATAATAACTGAGTTTGCTTACAATTTTCAACAAAATCTTATTCTCTCTCAGAGCTCCAATACATCCACAAAACGCCATGGTAAACATTAAAGAACCAACAACAATTAGCAAGATGGCTGGATCTGCAGATAGTGTCTTAATGTCATTATATTTGTCCTTTTCGTGATGTGCCCAACTTCCAACACCAATGAACACTGCCCCAAGAATCTATCAAGAGACAAAAAATTAAGAATTGTTGTTAGTATAACATGCAACTTGCAGTCAAAAATATGTACTTAACAATAATTTTACTCATATAGAAAAAGATGATTGTCAACAATAAGAACTAACAATTTAGTTATTAGTACAGTCTCTCCAAATGATTTAAGGTCCACTGACTCCCCCCCCCCCTTCCCCACCTCAGTGTAGAGCTAAAGCCTTGTAAACTGAATATTAGCAGGTACCGTAAACAAGAACAGGATAGTATTATAATTAAAGGTATCCATAAAAACAGGAAGGGTTCATGTTGTTGCTATGACAACTACCTTTATTAGAAAAGCAAGCTTCAAATAAAGCAAACACCACTGGGAGGAATTAGAGCTATGTAGGTTATTGCTATGGTGACTACACTTAATAACAAGTCCGGTCAGATATAAATTTAACTAATAACAATCATATGGTAACTGAACTTGAGTTTGCACAAGGCTAGATTATCTTAAGCACGGCCTGATTTAGATTGGTTAAAGATTGTTATATATATAAATCAAATAAATTAAAGGCTTCTGGCATCTGTGCATGCTATGCGATGGTGTGATTTTGCACAATTGGCCTCAGATTGCATCTGATCACCAACATAATTTAGCAATTCACTCTGCATAATGCATAAAGAAATGCACATCATGTGAAAAATGAAAGGCATATATCCACACTTCAAATACAACTTTGCAGATCACCAATTCTCAGTAGCCTGTAGAGCAACCCCTTCCCCCACCGCAGTACCCCCAGCTCCTGGCTTGCCAGAACTGGCAATTAATCAGTGCCCTAACTACACAGGGGGGGGGGAGTACTCTATATAACGAGCTAAATGGGGAGGCTATGCCCAAAAGGGGTGCCTTTTTTAAGTTTCAAATATATGGGAAAGGTTTGGGAAAATTGGTATTTTAGTAAATAACCGAACTGTAGGTATAGCAACTACCAGTACATCTAAGGATACAAAGGGTTGCAAAAATCGCCTCAAACTACAATCAAAAGATTTACATCAAAAGATCGATGTGCAATCAATTAATTTCAAAGATACAATTTATTTGCCTGTTTACAATGCGTATACTATCGAGATCTATCAAGGACTCGCACAAGTGATACTTAATTTGGCTTAATTTCAGGGTCTAGGAAAGGAGTGCAGCTTTGGTCTACTGATATATGAAGGGGTTTTAGGTTTGAAACTCATGGTAGAGCCAACCCTCCCCCTCTGGTATGAAACTTTATTGAGTAACACCCCTCCCCCTCCCCAATAATCGTACATACATACATGTTACATAACTTTATTTAGAATTTTAGAATTATTATTACTGAATTATTATTACCTTTTTAAACATTATTTTGCATTTTAGAATTATTATTACTGTACAGCACTGTTGGATATTGTTATTGACTGCGTCTA